>BQNB010024077.1:26161-61120 GCA_026074375.1 Tanacetum coccineum
TCTCTTTGTGTCATGGAAAAAGGGAGTTTCAAGAAGTTTTAAATTCTGGAAAGTTGATTAATTTTGCAAGCAAGAAACATCAGGAAAAACATGTTCGTAGTGCATCAAGCTGAAGAAAAAGGAATAGAAGAGTATGGGTTTCAAAGCATAAACACTTCTTTGGGTTAAGGGAAAATAATATTTCTAAAGTGTTTAAAAATGAGAATATGACATGGACCAATAAACCAGGTGTTCGTCTCGGTAACTCATACGGGAAATGTTCTATCAAACCACCATGATAATAAACATCTCAGGTACCATCGGACTGATGACGTTAAACTTAGCGCTACTCGGGAAGCAACCCGTGTTTGTTTTATTTATTTTTATCATTTTTATTTATTTTGTCTAACTTTGTGGGTGTGTTCACTACAAACCCTCACGAGACTAAACTCGTCCACTCGGGCTACCGAGTGGTTTAAAGGCTTGTCTTATAATGGATATCATTGCACTTAGCTGAGACAATTTTATGTGAAATAACTCAATCCTTATATTGTTGTTAATGAAATTAGGAAGGTTGGTTTAAGTTAGTGCATTAGTTAATTAGACTATGTGGTAGATAACTCCATCATATGATATACCAATAGGCACGAAGCATAGCTGTTCCCATTTAATTAAAACAGGCTAAATTAACCGGTTCTCATGTGCCGATGTGTCTTAGTATGCACCTATAGGATAGATATTCATTCTTCTAAACGAGTGGTCTTTATATCAACCTTAAAAGGAGTGTATAAAGCATTCGGGATGACTTGTATAAGAAACGGTCCCAGATGGCTAAAAAAGGAGCTTATGTATGTTATGAGCAAAAACGTTTGAAATGTGAAGTAAAAATCATGTGAGAAAAAAAAAGAAAAAAAAAGAGCAAAAAGTGAAAGTATGATGGCTTATGTGCTCTCAAAAATGTGTGCTCCTATGGTATAAAAACTCCGGTGTTATAAAGGTGTAAGGTATTCTCACCTCTTGTTTTGGATTGATGTTTAGATTGATTATAGGGGTGTATTAAGTATGTTGGGCACATGGTTAATTATATGAAACATAAAGTAAATGAAACCAATGGGAGCGGTTATGTTAAGTGTTTAAGAAGGACAAAAATATTGGTAATCATTTTGGATTATTTGTCGTATAGGATGGTTATTAGTGTACTAGGTTGAGTTTGATCTTTTTGATGGAATTTCAATGATATGAATAAAAACTATGTAATTAACATGCTAAGATATAATAGATTTCTTCCTCGGGACGAGTAAGGGTTACGTAGCTAGGGTTAGGACTCGAATAAAAAGATTTCATGTATATAAAATTTACAAAAAAGAACGCAGCCTACACCATGACTTTGTGTGCACTATCCAACCCCAAATCATGAAACGCATAAAGCGACTTAATTACTTTCAAAAGTAGGACATATAACCTGCGTTTTGCCCCTGGAATCAGCAAGTTTCGTCAAGAAAGTAAAAAGTTATTAGGTCTCAAAGTTGCACGAGTAAAACTGTCATTTTGCCTCTTTTTGTAAAACGGCTAGCGAGCCCTTTTCTTCGAGTTACTGTGTCAATCGTACTAACTGAAAGGCCGAACCAAACATTGTTACTTGTAGCCTAATGTACCAACTTTAACCTAGAATAAACGTCACTTGTTTTCGTGTAGTATTCGGATCGCAAATCAAGGCCAAAACACTAACCCACACTCAACACACGCTGATGGCAGTCAGCACATGCTGAAAAATAAAGCGACACAAGCTCACATTTAGCCTCGCCTTCGACCCATTTAAACTCAGAACTTAGGACGGGAATGGAGGGCATTTTGTAGACAGCATAGTAAGCTCCACATAGAAATTCGAATCACTAAAAATGGTTAAGAAACGGACTCGCAATCATGGCCCAAAGTTAACACGGCTGTCACACAGTTAATACTGTTGACAGAAAGTCGACACCCCCTACTTTAGCCTCATTTTTGATCAAGATATCGACCCCTGCCCGCAAATCTTATAAAAGGGGAATCATAGTAGACCTGGCCTAGTTTTCAAAAGTGTTTTTACTTTGTCCTAACGTTAAGTAATGAAACCAGAATTTAATTATAAAATTTTGACCACGCAACACCACAAACTGAAATGACACTATTATTTTTCTAAGTATTGAAACTGCCTTGCAACCCACGCGTGTTTAGCCCCATTTTTAACAACCTAAACGACGTTTTGAGACGAAGCTTACTTAACGAATATTGTAGACAACCCATCTGAGATTTCAAATATGTTTTTAGTTTCCCATATCGTCAATTAACGAACCCGTAAACTAGTCATAAAACTCTAAGACGACTCATGTTAAAAACTTAGTAAAATATAAGTTTAACTCAAAAAGTAAACGTCAACGTTTCATCTAATTAATTTAAGACATAAATTAATTACAAAACTCTACTACACCTTATGTTAAGACTTGGTAATTTATAGTTTAATTCAAAAAGGAAAACGTTAATGTTTCGTCTAATTATTTAACGCACTTAGAGACCGAACCAAGGATCGACCCAAACTAATAATTTAAAGTATGTACAGCCTAGTTTCTTAAATGTCCAAAGTCATAAATTATATACTTGCGGTTTGACCACGTTGACCCGATAAAGTTGACTATTTTAAAATGAGGAATTGTTTTCAAATGTCATTTAATTCAATTAAAAATCAAGCACACACTAGGGACAAGATTGCAAGTATTTATATTATTATTTTTCCGTTTAGTGAATATGTATTATTTATTCATAGGTTGCGGATAAAGTCTTTTGCATCATTTCTCGTGCCACTACTTTGCTTCTACATTATCAATATACAATGTGAGTTCATAGCCCCATGTTTTACTATATCAATGATTTACAACTTTTGGGGTGAGAAACATGCTTTGTTTTTACAAAGGATGTGAAGTGTACATTTTTACCAGATTACGTGTTTGCCTAAGTGGCGATAACACTTGAGCCATTATCAGAACTGTCAATTACATTGTGTGGCGCGAAATGTATAAATAGATCTATTGGGGTACATCCCCATTCCGGGGAGTAGCTCTCACTGTGTCACGGAGTAGAACCTACGGTTGGATACATTCGATTCATGTTGCGGTTAGAACATCATCACGGGTAATGTGGCAATATTTATATTACATTCTTACATGTCGAGCTTCAGTGTCATGAGTTTAGGGAAACGTAATTACATTTGTGATGTTTGCATATGTTACATTATCATACACTTGAAATCTTACGGTCCTACATTTCATTTACATAAACCTATGAATTCACCAATTTTATGTTGACGTTTTTAGCATGTTTTTCTCAGGTCAATGATGCACGAGGTGCACAAAATACATTGGGATAGTCTTTTGGGTGTCATGCATAAAGATTTGGAGTCATTATATTTCCGTACGATTGTTATGATCTAGAATCTTTATTTCAAATATTGAACTATTTAAGCCTTCATGCTTTGTACCAAACAATTTCAATAAATCCAATGTATCATATTTTAACGACTCTTTTTGAGGTCGTTCTCATATCTTGTGCTATTGATCTGTAATGTAACGCCCTCGGATACTCATTATTCCGCTGCGACCCAATTTGGGGGTGTTACAGAGTGGTATCAGAGCCAAGGTTATAAAGAACCAGGTCAAATATTTTTACTTGGACTATAACCATATATTATTTAAAAATTCAAAAATTATTAAAAAATTCGAAAATTATTTAAATTATTGATATAAATTCGAAAATTATTTAAATTTATTTAAATTATGTATGCCATGTCACTTGGAGGTGGCATCCCTGAAACTAAATCATCTATTTATCAATCTTTTAATAGTTCAGCCTCATTTATATAAGTTTTATATAAATAAATATATATCATTATATACTTAGATATTATTTCTTTATATATATATATATATATATATATACTATTATATTTATAGAGTTGGGGTAAAATAAAAAAAACCCTTATAATGAAAAGGGTAGGATGACACACAGGACACATCGTGTCCCCTCTTTACCCCTTCTTTTTTTTTTTAAATAAAAAGGGTATTACTGTCATTTTACCCTTACGATATATAAAAAAAATTTGTCTACTTTTTCACATATAGAGTTCGTGTCTTCTCCGATATCCATCGTCTTCTCCATTAAACCTTCTTCTCCACTGTGATAACCATCATCCTCTCTGATTTACCGCCGGCCGTTATCTTCACCATCGTCTCCATCGTGATCTCCACCTTCTTCTCCACCATTCTGCATTGTGATTTTGATATGTTCATCGTATCCTCCTCAACTAATGTTATTAAGATGTTAATCTTTTTGTTTTTAATTTTTTTTGTTAATTTACTTTATGTTAACTTAAAAGTTTAATTGGAATTAGTTAATATGTTTTTGTTAATTGTTAGTGTATTTAATTAATTTAAAATATTCATTGAATATGTGATTGAGAAAATAACTAGTGGAAAAACTTGTATAGGAAACATGCACATCAGGTGTTTGATAAAATGTTTACATGACATTTTGTAACTATGATGCACTAGCTTCGTACTGTGATGCACCAGCTGTTGGAATTATTGATTTTGATGCATTGGGGGTCTTGGAACCATTATTAAGTGCTTGTTGGATCCTTTTTTGTTTATGGTATTAGTTGGTAAGCTGGTTAAAACAATGTAATATCAAATATTATGTTTGTATGTGTTTAGATAAAAAACTCGTATTTTAAAGAACTTTCAAGTAATTATTCCGTAGCTTGTTTCATCTACTAAATTTTTGTCTTGTTTCTGAAGGGTTTGAGATCAGTCGCAAAGAGGGATATCTTAAAGCTTCTATAACAAAATGACGTGGTTTAAAGCCGGGTCTAGTGTGGCAAAACTAGCAATAAGGAAAACAGTATCACAAACCGGATCATACACGTCAAGGACATGTATCCTATCAAAATTAAAAGCACAATCCGCACCCATCCCACATGCGGTCCCACTCTCACGGTTAACCGACAGTTTCCTAGACGGGACTAGCATCATCTACCTTGTAGAGCTTCAAAGAGCATGGGAAGCTGAACCAAACAGTATCGACGAGTCAGATGACAATTTCTTTAGAAACTTTATGGGTCAAATAATGGTAACTGTGTATTAGCAAGTTGTCTGGATTCTACTTTGCGGCTTTTAGAACGGTAAAGTCTAATCTTGTATTCTTTTTCTTTTGTATCTGGTTAACTAGACAGACGGGTGTGTACTAACTGTCCTTTTACTTTGCAGAACCTCTGGTGAATTACTACAAGAATATAAAGGTCATACTTGTAAGGTAAGATCAGGGTCTTAAATGTTAGTGGTTTATTTAGTAAAACGGATAATAGTGAAAGGTTGGGTAACAAGTCAAAATGGGTGATTACATATGTATTACATGTTGAAGTGGGACGGGCTGGGTTGGCAAGTCAAAGTTTCTGATGCATTTAATTATTTTGTGGAAACTAGTAGCAATAGCATTTATGCGATCTAAAACTAATTTGGCTGCTCTTACGAGTTTCTTGCTGTGATTAACTTATGGATTTTGTTGGCAGTCATTCAAAATAGACTGTTGTCTTACAAATAGTGATGCCCATGTAGTCGGGGGTTCAGAAGATGGATATATTTTCATCTGGGATCTGGTGGATGCATCTGTGGTTTCAAAGTTTTTAGTTTCGATATATCTGAGTTGGTTTGATGACTTGAATGCTTGTCATGGCCCAATATTTGTTTGTTTTGTATAGAATATTAGAATGGGTCAATCCTCTAGTTCCCTAATTTTAGTTTCTCATCAATTTGTCTTGGGTGGCTATATCATTCATATCCTTTGGTTTTGATTTTGTGATTTTGTGTATCTAGGTACAGATGCCAGAATTTGATTATTATTTTTTTTTCTTCAGAAAATCTCTACCCCTTCCAGCAAAGTGGTTTACTATTGGACAATCTTGGCGCTATGAGAATATGACAAGGGGACGTCGTCGTGAACGCTACCAATGGAACATGGATATAATTGGACAAAGTTTCCATGATGCTTCATAAGAGGGAGTTATGTGGTAATTCGATCTGCTATAACAAAAAGAAAGTGAACTTTCAAGAACAATATCGTAAGATACAAACATCAAAACCTATAGTAAGTTCAGTCTAATTCCTCTTGTTAAAAAAATATTTTGCGTTATATGGAATTTGTATCTGTCATGTACTACATTATTTGATTAACCCGAAAAGGGTGTAGCTGGGAAATTCTTTCTTAATCGATATTGCACCGTAAATCCAGAAACCTAGGCCTTAACCATATTGCGTTGCTAAGGTTTCTTGTAAGCAAGAAATATGACCTAACAACATTGAAATCGGATGTAATGGATATTTTTATGCATTACATCAAATGCAACATTAAACTCTAGCTGATGTAATGGATATATCTTATGCATCAGATTTGGAAATACCAAACACAGATGAGTGCTAATGCTGCATCGGAACACGTATGGCTTGACGTCCAGACTCCAGATGAGTGCTAATGTTGCATCAAAACCAGTTACAACTTTCTTTTTTTACTTCTAGTCAAATCCCTTGATTAATCCAGTTGTCTCAAAAATATTGCTCCCTTTACTATTTAATTTCTTCTAAAGTTATTGTCCACTTTTAATTTGTAGTATCCATATTTTGTAAGCAAATGCTGAGATTTCACAATTTCCCGATCACACTAACATGACAAATTTTCATAAATGTAGGATTGTACTTTGATGTTGGTTTATTTACATCATGTAGGATTTTACTTTGATGTTGGTTTCTGTAATTCGTTATTGCCGTCTCTACGATACCACCTTTTTGGTTGGAATGTAGTGTATGTGGCATTTGATTGGAAAAAGGCTGGTTTTGAATTTTGATTATACAATATGATGCATAAGGGTTTTACATTGCGATGCACTATGAGATAAACATTATGATGCACCATGGTTTTACACTGTGATGCAGTCTTTGATACACTGTGATGTACTAGTATCTTTAATGAATCACATATAACAATCTAATGCATCACAGTATCATGTCTAGTGCATCACTTTTGTTTAATTTTAGTGCATCACAATGTCATATTCAGTGCATCACATTGCATGAATGTACTGCATTATAGTTTTATATCAAATGCATCACATTGTTAATATATCATGTTTGTGTTTTTTTTAGGTTGAATTTTGTAAGTCTGAGATGAAGGTTTAATGTAGCCACAATTCCATGATGTGTAAACTATACAATTTAATGCAGTAAATTTAGTAAAATTTGAATTATGATGCAGTAAACTATACAATTTTAATGCAGTAGAATTTACAATGTGATGTAGTAAAATATACAATTTAATATAGTAAAATTTACAATGTGATTCAGTAAAATATATAATTTAATGCAGTAAAATTTAAACTGTGATGAAGTAAAATATACAATTTAATGCAGTAAATTTTACACTATGATGCAGTAAAATTACATACTGATGCAGTAAAATATATAATTTAATGCAGTAAATTTTTTAATGTGATACAGTAAAAATATACAATTTAATACAGTAAAATATACAATTTAATGCAGTAAAATATACAATTTAATGCAGTAAAATTTACAATTTGATGCAGTAAAATTTACACGGTGATGTAGTAAAATTTATAATCTGATGCAGTAAAGTATACAATTTAATGTAGTACAATTTAGTATTTACACTGTGATGCAATAAAATATACAATTTTATGCAGTATAATTTGCATAGTGATGGAGTAGAATATATAATTTAATGTTATGCAGTAGAATATACAATTTAATGCAATAGAATATAAAATTTAATGCAGTAGAATTTACATTATGACGGAGTAAAATATACAATTTAATGCAGTAAAATTTACACTGTGATGCAGTAAAATTTACATAGTGCTGCAGTAAAATATATAGTTTAATGCAGTAAAATTTACACTGTGATGTAGTAAAATTTACATAGTGATGCAGTAAAATATACAATTTAATGCAGTAAAATTAATAATGTGATGCAGTAAAATATAGAAGTTAATGCAGTAAAATTTACACTGTGATGCAGTATTTATAGTTTTTTTATACTGCATTACAGTTTTATTTTTAATGCATTACTGTTACACTCTATTACATGCCATTTTAAATTCAACTGCATCACAGAGTAATGTACTAGAAAATGAACAGTAATACATTAGAATATAACTATAATGCAATAGAAAATATTTGTAATGTATTTATAGTTTTTTTACTGCATTGCAATGCATTTCCTACCACATCAAAGACAAAAGGAGGCAAGCAAAATCAATTTCGTTAAACACGCCAAGCCACATTTACAATAAATCATTCCTATGAACAAAAAAGTAATCTACTGCATTACAATGCATTTCCTACCACATCACAGACAAAAGGAGGCAAGCAAAATCAATTTCGTTAAAAACAACAAGCCACATTTACACTAAACCATTCCTATGAACAAAGAAAGTAATCTACTGCATTACAATGCATTTCCTACCACATTAAAGACAAAGGGAGGCAAGCAAAATCAATTTCGTTAAACATGGAAAGCCACATTTACACTAAATCATTCTGCATTACAGTGCATTTCCTACCACATCAAAGACAAAGGGAGGCAAGCAAAATCAATTTCGTTAAACACGACAAGCCACATTTTACACTAGGATTAATTTCATATCTCCCCCTCTTTTCATCAATAATTTCATATATACCCAAATTATAACATTTGAATGCATGATGTACCACACTTTTGATGCATGTTTGGGTAAATATGAAATTAATGGTGAAAATAGGGGAAAAACATATGAAATTGTACCCCCCCCGCCACCACCCCCCCATAACCCCTCCCCTATCCCCTCCCCCACACCCCCCTCCCCCCCCCCACCCTTTCACCCCCCCACTGCCTCACACCCTCCCTTTACATAATCATTCCTATGAACAAAGAAAGTAATCTACTGCATTACAATGCATTTCCTACCACATCACAGACAAAAAGAGGCTAGCAAAATCAAATTCGTTAAACACGACAAGCCACATTTACACTAAATCATTCCTATGAACAAAGAAAGTAATCTACTACATTACAATGCATTTCCTACCACATCACAGACAAAAAGAGGCAAGCAAAATCAAATTCGTTAAACACGACAAGCCACATTTACACTAAATCATTCCTATGAACAAAGAAAGTAATCTACTGCATTACAATGCATTTCCTACCACATCAAAGACAAAAGGAGGCAAGCAAAATCAATTTCGTTAAAACCGGTAAGCCTTATTTACACTAAATCATTCCTATGAACAAGAAGTAATTATGCTTGCATACATGGTGCATTTTCCTACCACATCAAAGACAAAAGGAGGCAAGCAAAATCAATTTCGTTAAACACGGCAAGCCACATTTACACTAAATCATTCCTATGAACAAAGAAAGTAATCTACTGCATTACAGTGCATTTCCTACCACATCAAAGACAGGGGCAAGCAAAATCAATTTCGTTAAACACGACAAGCCATATTTTACACTAAATCATTCCTATGAACAAAGAAAGTGATCAGCTGTATTAAAATGCATTTCCTACCACATCACAGATAAAAAGAGGCTAGCAAAATCAAATTCGTTAAACACGACAATCTACATTTACACTAAATCATTCCTATGAACAAAGAAAGTAATCTACTGCATTACAATGCATTTCCTACCACATCACATACAAAAAAAGGCAAGCAAAATCAAAATTGTTAAACACGGACAAGCCACATTTACACTAAAATCATTCCTGAATGATACGAAGAAAAAAAAAAGGTAAAAATCCTTTTATACATTACAATGCATTTCCTACCACATCAAAGATAAAAGGAGGCAAGCAAAATCAATTTCGTTAAACATGGCAAGTCAAATTTACACTAAAGCATTCCTATGAACAAAGAAAGTAATCTACTGCATTACAGTGCATTTCCTACCACATCAAAGACAAAATGAGGCAAGAAAAATAAATTTCGTTAAAACAAGCAAGCCACATTTACACTAAATCATTCTTATGAACAAAGAAAGTAATCTACTGCATTAAATGCATTTTTCTACCACATCAAAGACAAAAGGAGGCAAGCAAAAATCAATTTTCAGTTATAAACACGGCGCAAGCCACATTTTACCATAAATCATTCACTATGAACAAGAAAGTAATCTACTGCTTCTACAGTGCAATTTCTACACATCAAAAGACAAAAAGGAGACAAGCAAAATCAATTTCGTTAAACACGCCAAGCCACATTTACACTAAATCATTCCTATGAACAAAGAAAGTAATCTACTACATTACAATGCATTTCTTACCGCATCACAGTGTAAAAGTTATTGCATTAAATTGTATTTACTGCATCACAGTGTAAATTTTACTGCATTAAACTGTATTTACTGCATCACATTGTAAATTTTACTGCATTATGCTCAAATTGTAAAATTTTAATGCAATTAAATTTGTTTATTTACATACATCCATTGTAGAAGTTCGGCATTTAAATTATATATTTTACTGCATCACAATATAAATTTTAGTGCATTAAATTGTATATTTTATTACATCACATTGTAAATTTTACTACATCACAGTGGTCCTGTTACAAGTGTTGCATTGAAAATACTAGTGCATCATAGGTTATGCAACTGGTGCATCATAATATGTATATCAAGTGAATCATAATGATGTAAATTTACTGCATCACAATGTATATAAATATATTGTATCATAATGTTATATATATATCTTTAAAATTATATTGCACCACAGTATTGTTCTACTGCATCAAAATGTCATCATATTACTGCATTACAATGTTATCATACTGCTAAATCACAATATAATTTTAATGCATCACAATGTTTTAAATCTAGTGCATCATAATGTATAAATTTATTACATTAAAATGTCATTAACTACATCACAATGCATAAATCTAATGCATCACAATGCATAAATCTACTGCATCAAAATTTTATTTACTGCATTAAACTTATGAATGCAAAAATGTTACCGGAGATATTCTAAGACACAATGAGATTCTATTGAGTTGCTGTTTAATAATAAAATATGTACGTTTTACGACAAAAAAACATGTATCATAAGTAATGATATAATATCTACATAGTACTTATTGCAAAAAAAAAAAATTAAAAATAAACGAATACTAAAATTATGTTGCTTTAAGAGTAGATCATCTCATCCCATCTTTTTATGGCTCTAATGGTTACTTGCTTTTCTTCGATGAGCGTAAGACGAGGACTCGTCCATTTATCAGAAAAGTGGTTTCCACTTTCAAACCAATTATCATCATCACCTAAAGAAAAAAACTAAAATGTGTAAGAATCTAATACTACATAAAGTGAAATAAAGATTCATATTGCGATGCACCAAGCATTTACACTGTGATGCATCACATATTTAACTATAATGCAGTAAAAACACAACTTTGATGCACCAAGTACTTAAACTGTGATGCATCCAGATATTTAAAATGTTATAAACTTGTTGCATCCTAATGTTAAATATTTGTAAAACTCAATGTCATAAACCTAATGCATCAATCAAAACTAAACATACACATTTCCCACCTAAAAATAGCAGTAAACTCATCAATCAAAGATGGGGCTGCTATTAGCTTTTTGCTATTTTCATATATCTTCATTACACGAGCAAAGACACATTCCTAGGGGCACCTTAAGTTTGCATGCCTAAAGAAATCAAACATAATAATACCGTATTTACTTCTTAACGTAAGATAAATACAAATCAATTAGGGAAATTAGCTCCGTCCCGCTAAGAACATTGCCATTGACACATGCATGTTTTGCAATCAACTTAAGAGATTTGAATTATTTCAAGTGTTTACAAAAATCAAGAAACCTTATAATGACGTCTGCTTGCTTCTATGTAAATATGTTTTACTTGACTTGATTTAGTATTGCTTTATACACCTTGGAATGATGTTGCTGCTAGCTCTACAAAATCTTTAATATGTGTAGTTTGATATGATGGTAGGAATGCCTACTTGAGATATCAGCTTAGTTGTAAAAAATATGCCTTAGATATTTACATGTAGAATTTGAGGATGTTGTTGTTAATCAATGAGCTTTGTGTTCTTGAATTGAAATTTTCCTTGGGACAAGTGTTGTGAGCTATTGTGATCGATAAGGGAAGCTGTGGTTTGTGTATTTGCTGCGTAACTTTGCTGGGCCCTATATGCAGGGATACTAAGAGAAAGCACACTTCCACCGATTATACAGGCCCCACCCTTTCTAACTTCTCCACCTCACATCCAAATACTCAATCATCCCCCACCCTCTCCATCGTTCCACGTCACCCCTCTCCGTTTCTCTATCAAAATAACAACCCCACCCCTCCCACCCCCCCACCGCCCTCTTTCATCACACCACTCTCATCTCTTCTCTAGCCCTCCTCTCCCCATAAATAATAGAAGAGCAAATAAGGATCATTTTCTTAGCATACTGGTAAATTATTATACTCACTAAAAAACCTAGGTCGCAAAGCAAATATTTCACTAGTGAGGCTACAATTACAATGTAGAGTACATTCATTATTATCAAGAACATCTACGTTGCTTAAGCTTACGACTCTTTAAATATGACTTATTCAATGCTAAAGATTTTAGTACCAATGTCAACCATAAACAGATCTTTTAAGTTTGCTGTAAAAGTAGCTAAAGTTTGTCGTTTTATGCGTAGTTATGCAGGAAGAGGGTTTAACTTTTCAAACCATACCGTTGTCCTCATACTCTAATCATCTTCGTCTTTCACACATGTATGATGAAGGTAAATTGTAAACCGTTTCAACAAACCTGCAATTAGTTGCAACTTAACCATAAACGCAATGTGAAGTAGATAAACGACTCAAATTACGTTCACACAAAGCCCATATGCTTTAACTGAAAAGAAAGAAAAAGAAGGTAATATGCCAGCCTGCTACCTATTTTTAGATATCAAAAGATATTGCATCCTACCTATTTGAAAGTGATGTTTCTCAGCTCGAGTTGAAATTGTTTTAAAATAAATGTTTGCTTTCATATTATAAAAGTTTTAAGAAGTTTTTGTTAACTTACCTTCGCTAACCAAGATATATTAGCAAAAAGGACATAAGGTAAACCAAGGAAATACCGCGAATTGAAAAAAGGACATAAGGACATAAGGTTTTTCAATTATTGCAGCTTATGTCCATAAGATATTATGATTCTTATCAATCAAACAATATATTTTAAGGTATAACTGTTATAATGCGACAGAACTAAAATTGCATGCTAGTAAAAACATTTAGCATCTAAAATCTGCCTTATGATACATCAACTTATATTATGTCATTACTGTACATTTTCAGTATTTCAAAAAACAAGAATCAGGTACAACACATTCCTTTTCACACAATACGACAAATCGCAATTTAGCCTAAATCACCCTATGAAATCACGTATAACTACTGCCATTACGGTTCATTTTCTTAGCACATCACAACATAATCAGGCAAAATATCTATTTTTGCAGAACAATCAAACCACATTTACTATAAATCATGCCTATGAGCAACGTAAGTAACATACTGCATTACAGTTCATTTTCTACCACATCAAAGACAAAAGTAGACAAGAAAAATCAATTTCGTTAAAAACGGCAAGCCACGTTTACACTAAATCACGCTTATGAACAACGTAAGTAACCTACTGCATTACAGTTCATTTCCTACCACATCAAAGACAAAAGTAGGAAAGCAAAATCAATTTCAATAAAAACGGCAAGCCAAATTTATGCTAACTCGTGCATATGAACAACATAAGTAACCTATTGCATTACAATTCATTTCCTACCAACATCAGAGGACAAAGCAAAGAAAACACAATTATTTTTGTTAAACGGCATGCCATTTTTATCACTAAAATCATGCATATGAACAACGTAATTAACCTACTGCATTACAGTTCATTTTTACACATCAAAGGACAAAAGTAGGCAGAAAAATCAATTTCATTAACAAACGGGCAAATCAATAATATCAAAAAATGGTAGCACAACCATACCACCCCACCAAGTCCACCTCAACTTCTACTAACACACCACCACACAACCACAACCAATCCACCAGCAAACTGCACTCACCCACCCTCCACAATCACCACACAACACAATCTAGGCACCACCCCCGAAACCCTATCACACAATCACAAGAACAGCCCAACGTACAACCACATCAACACACTCACAACATTCAATCTACCTACCCCATCCTCTCCATACTAGCCAAAACACTCTACACCACACACCTACAGAAACACATACCAGCATAAACCCCACCAACACCACCACAGCAACAACGCCCACAGCTCCACACACACAAACCGACTCTCTCACTCACACAAAAGCCAATCACCACGCATGCCATCACACTCACAACCCTACTCTGTACAACTACCCACCTTCAGCCACTAAATCCCGCATACTTCTACTCTCACCACCCTCCAAGCATCCACACCATCCATAACATACTTATTCAACTCTAAACAAAACCAATTACCTAAAACCACCAAATAATCTATAACTAAAAAAACCAGACAACTCTATCAGATACATTCATGTACAAGATTTTAAACAATTAGTTATACACAAAACATAATATTCAATAACTCAAATTTCACTAGCCAACCACTACCACTAATCAATAGCTTTATCGCAAACATCAAAATAAAAAAGCCAACAAACCCAACACAACTTCCATATCAAAGCCATAACACTTATAACAAAACCAAAATTACTTACCTACACAACCACAACCACACTACACACCCAACCACCAACAACACCCACACCCCCAGCACACACACAACAAAACCCATCCCCACCAGATCAATCACAACAACCAGCCACCCCCACACCCCAACACCCGACAACCATCCAACCACCACCACACCCCCCCCACCTCATACATCACAACCCAACACAAACAACAAGCCTACACCACCACCACACCACACACCTCCCACCACATGCCAACCCAAGCTACCACAACCCCAACACACACATCCACCCATCCAACCACCTACACCCCACACACTAACACACCACCATCACCCCACCAACACACTCCACAATCCAATCAATCAACACAAAACACCACTCACCATCACCCCACACAAATACACCCAAACCAACAAGGCACATTCCAACCCCATCCACCCCCACCAAGATCCACACCACATCCCACAACCACTTACAAGCCATCCCCATCACCCAACACCAACACACCACACCACACGCACATAACACACACCATCGCAACAACACACCCACACATCCACAACCATCCCACACATCCAAGCACCACCCCACACTACACAACCATCCACCCCACAACCCACCAAGCCATCCCACATCCCCCAACCACCACCCAAAAAGCATGTCCCACACAACCACACACCCACACACACCCATCCCCCACAACCACCCCACATCAACACCACATCACAATCTAACATACCACCACACACCAAGCCATCACAAACACCCACAACACCCAACCACCACCCAACCCACCACCCACCCCTCCCCCCCTCACACACACAACACCAACAAAAGCGACCAAGCCCATGTTTACACTAAATCATGCCGATGAACAACGTAAGTAACCTACAGTTTATTTCCTACAACATCAAAGACAAAAGTAGGAAAGCAAAATCAAATTTGTTAAAAACGACAAGCCAAATTTACACTAACTCGTGCATATGAACAACACAAGTAATCTACTGCATTACAACTCATTTCCTACCACATCAGAGACAAAAGCAAGAAAACACAATCAATTTTGTTAAAACGGCAAGCCATATTTACACTAAATCATGCATATGAACAGTGTAAGTAACCTATTGCATTACAGTTCATTTCCTACCACATCACAGATAAAAGCAAGAAAACACAATCAATTTCGTTAAAAACGACAAACCACATTTACACTAAATAATTCTTATGAACAACGTAAGTAAACTAGTGCATTACAATTCATGACCTACCACATCACAGACAAAAGCAGGCAAAGACAATCAATTTCATTAAAACCGGCAAGCCACATTTACACTAAACCATGCCTATGAACAACGTAAGTAACCTACTGCATTACTGGTTCATTTTCTACCACATCAAAGACAAAAGTAGGCAAGAAAAATCAATTTTGTTTTAAATGACAAGCCACGTTTACACTAAGTCATACCTATGAACAATGTAAGTAACCTACTGAATTACAGTTCATTTCTTACCACATCAAAGACAAAAGTAGGAAAGCAAAATCAATTTCATTAAAAATGGCAAGTCAAATTTACGCTAACTCGTGCATATGAACAACGTAAGTAACCTATTGCATTACAATTCATTTCCTACCACATCAGAGACAAAAGCAAGAAAACACAATCAATTTCGTTAAAAACGACAAGCCATATTTACGCTAAATCAGCGCATTCCGTACAAGTAAGTAACCTACTGCCATTACAGTTCATTTTCCTACTCACATCACTGACAAAGGCAAGAAAAGACAATCCAATTTTGTTATAAAAACGACTGACATATTTTCACTAAAACAATTCCTATGAACAACGTAAGTAAACTAGTGCATTGCAATTCATGACCTACCACATCATAGACAAAAACAAGCAAAGACAATCAATTTCATTAAAACCGGCAAGTCATATTACACTAAATCATGCCTATGAATAACGTAAGTAACCTACTGCATTACAGTTCATTTTCTACCACATCAAAGACAAAAGTAGGCAAGAAAAATCAATTTCGTTAAAAACGGCAAGCCACGTTTACACTAAATCATGCCTATGATACATGTATATAACCTAATGATTACAATTCATATTCTACCACATAAGGAAAAAAAAAAAAAGCAGGTAAGCAAAAATCAATTTCTTTAAAATGGCATAGCCACGCTTACACTAACATCATTCATATGAACAACGTAAAGTAATACTAGTGCATTAGAATACTCATTTTCTACCACATCACAGACAAAAGCAAGCAAACACAAAATTTTGTTAAAACGGCAAGCCACATTTACACTAAATCATGCCTATGAACAACGTAAATAACCTACTGCATTACAGTTCATTTCCTTCCACATCAAAGTTTAAAATCAAGTATATTACACAAATAAGCTACTGTATCTTAGTTAAAATAAAACCTACTGCATAAGCTTTCAAATCTACTGCATCACAGTTATAAAGTCTAGTTAAGGCATTTTATCAAACACCTTGTATGCAACTTTCTTAAACATCTTTTGCATCATATTTGTTTTTACATTTTGTTTGATCTATGTAACTTATTTCATCCTCTACCACATCAGTATCTTATTCATGAACATTAATTCATTATATCAAACATAAATAGAATACTTACTTGTTGATTTTTCAACTTTAACCGTTTTTTATTTTTATTTTTCTTTTTTGTTTCTAGAAAGTAAACATAAACATGATTTATTATTTATGAAACTAGTAGATGCAGTGAAAAAAATGTAATAATAATTAGTTACCAGGCGGTGTTAATCCTGTATATGTTCGAACCACAGTGATTTATGGTGGGGAAGATGGTGGTTACGGTTGGGAAGATGGTTGTTACAGTTGAGAAGACGGTGGTTACGGTTGGGAAAGTGGTGGTTGCAGTTGGGAAGGTGGTGGTTGCGGTTGGGAAAGTAGTGGTTAAGGTTAAGATTTGATCGGAAGATATTTGATCTGTTTTTCATATTTTGGGAATAGTGCGTTTTTATATTTGACCCTCATGTTTCATTTATTTACAAAAAAGGGACCGCACTTTTTTTGTATGTTTTATCTAAGAAATTTTGATCCAATGGCTAGGATCTTCTCCTACCCTTTTTATTATAAAGATTCTTTTATAATAACCTTCACCCTATATATATATATATTTATTTTATATATATATTATATATATATTATATATATATATATATATATATAAATACGGTTTTCGATTCAGACTGTCAAGCCCATATCCAACCCGAAAATCGAATTTGTAGTTCAGTTCGGTTTGGTTTTAGCAAATTCGGTTCGGTTATTAGTTCGGTTCAGTTTTCAATTTTTTTGGTTTTTCTGCTCACCCCTAGATCGATCTGTTTAAATCAATCAGTTTAGGGGTGAGTTGAAAAACCAAAAAAACTGAAAAGCGAAAACTGAATCCGAACCGATATAATAATCAGTAACGAATTTGAGAAACCCGAACTTTTAAATTAAAGTGTGTAATTCTTGTCAACCCTATAAACAGAAACGATTCCAATTCGGTTTTCGTTCAATTCGGGTGGAATTCTTGTTCGGTTCGGTGTTCGAATTGACCCAAAAAAACTTAACCAAACTAACCGAACAACCCGATAACCGAACCAATCAGCACCCGTAAATCAGTTATACGAATTTATTTCTACAATTATAGAAGTTAGTTGATTTCTAAATTGTAGTGTAGTACTGAAGCTTAATTTACCCATTCTGTAGTGACGAATAAAGTGTTTTTGCTAACTGTATGTCGTCTTATAAAACATATCAAAATGCCCGGTTAAAGAAAATGACGTGATACAACTTGTGCGGCTAAATTCGTAGATATCGAGCATTGATGAAGAAAATTCGACATCTTTAGGGAGTGACTTGTGGATCTCTTTTGGTCTCCTTCCAAAAGCAAAAGATGAGGGTGTGATGTGGATCTCTTTGCGGTCCTGGGTGGCTGTGTGTGTGTTAGCTGCGCGCCGAATCAATCTTGTGGGATGCCAAGAGGGAATGGGTACTATTTTGTTCCTAAGCTAGGAAACCATTTGTTAACTCGTTACGCAATTTGATTCAACGATGGACATGCTCTATCTTGTACAGCATATGCTGCCACGGAAAATTGTTGTGATTGTCCGCGCGTTGCCGCGGGGCATAATTTTTTGCGAATCAATTTCGAACGAATATTGAGTGGGAATGTGTCCGCGCGTTGCGGCGGGGCTGACTTGTATGCAAGCGTAGTTTTGTTCGGGATGCGAAGATCTTTCCGAGAGTATTTTTTATCGGAATGAATCGATCGATATGTGTTATATATTTGATAAATATAGGGTAGGGATCTTCTAACTTTCACTAATAGTAATAAACCAACAAGGCAGCTGAAACATGCATACATGGCCGTAACGACGGAATAGACATGCATGCTCGATCACATCCTCATTCGCATAAAAAACACATGGTTAATGATAGGAAAGAAGAATAACAAAAAAAAAAAAAAAAAAAAAATAAATTGTTGTTAAATAAAAATTGCAAAACAAATAGACTAGGTCCAAGATACAAGTTGCTAGACACTTTTTCCCGACCGTTACCATGAAAAAGACAACTATTTATACACGTCTTGATCATAGATAAAAAACAACAACCTGAGTTGGCGTTTTCGTAACTGTCAACTTCTCAATCATCACATACTTTACATACTTTTACAAGGCAAATGGCGATATCTACCACTTTATATAAAACTTTACATCGTTGACTTATAGACGTGTCAACGAATAATCGATCCTTCATATAATTCCTTCGGTCTAAGCTTTTGCGAAACGATTATCTTCAAACTTTCCTCCTCTTTTTTTGTTGCGATTTTTCTAATTTTTTCGTTTTTTTCATATACTAACTACGAAACTCGGTGTAATTTCACCATCTTCACGATCATAATAACTCTGGATAATTCCGTCGATAATTCTTCATTCTTCAGACGTACCAATAATTATGTTAGTAGTAAAAATACACGAGTTTTGACTACTTTATATATTCTCATTTGCAATGTGCAAATTTCTTCCCAACCGTACCAAAGATAGAAAATTGACACAAGACTCGAGAAATGCATACTTTACACTTTAAGCAACTAGCAACTGATAAATGAACTTAATCTAACACTGTAGGCTAAGGTGTAAAGGTGTAACGAAACAAACAGTTGGTGTAATTCCTAAAGGATTGGATCTATTGGTTTTTTTAGGGGTATCTTACTCTTAAGATGAGAGTAAACAAAGGGTTTATACGGGGATTTAACTAACCAGTGTAGTTAGTTAATAAAACAACATATAAAGGCTTTTTGGGTGTAATACTAGAAATTTACCAATTTAAACAAGTTACTCCATCTAAATCCATAGTACTCATTATTGTGGTCTCGAATAGATATACCAAGCCAAGTTCTAAAGTCTACAACATCACCGGCACACTCATATTTTTGTGGAATTTGGGTAAACATTTAGAAACGGATAAGGTTAAATCCTCACAATTATCTAATAAGGGTTATTGTGTGCGGGTTATGTAACAAGTAATTTCACAAAAGTATGCTTGAAAAATTTTTAAATTTGAGCAAATTTAAGCATTTTATGTGAAAAATAGGACAAGTATACATTCTAATTCTCATCCTCCCCACTTGAATTATACAACGTCCTCGTTGTTTGTATAGATAAAACATCTAAAACGGGAATTAAAAAATTTAGATGAGAAACTCCTGATACTTTTGCTCGGATAGATTCTCCAAGTTGTGCAAGGATGTGTGTTTGAACAGCCGTCTTATGATTTCAGAACTCAACACTTTAGATTTCCAGATTGTTAGATACTTCACCAATTTCGTCGATTTCTTTGCAGCGAGGGTCTGTTGACAAAATATAGGAAAAACATGTAAAATCCTATCTCGGGTATCTACGGTTAATTAAATAAGCTAAATAAACTGCATAGGAGACCATTACGTCGTATCCATAAACTGGAATACGCCATATTGAGATAACCTGTAATATTAACTTAAATACGGTGTCGTAATGTCGAATACGCCTGTATTCATGTGCCATGATACGCTGAATTGACGGAATGACAATAAATGTTTAAATGCGTAAAAATAAAGGACTGATAACTTCTAACATCCAAATACGCCCGTATCTAGTATGGTTAGGAGCGGATACGCCGTATTGATGTCTTGGAAGACAGACTCGATAAAGATAAAAAACAATCTTGGTTGTCTCCCGAGAAGCACTTTTCTTTAAGCTAGTCTTTAAGTTAGATTTTTTTCCTTCTAGCTTTCTTCACACCATCTCATGCACGCTTATGCGCCCGCTTGTGAGCCATTCTTCCATCATCGCATCTCGGACATACTCGGGTCCTCAGTTCAAGACCCCCTTGTAGAAACTCTTGAGCTTTTGGTACGAGTGTGAGATCCCATTCATCTTATCTTCTTCACTCACCTTTAGTAATGGCGGGATCTTGTTGCATCGTTCATTAGTGTGGCGTTTAAACCTCGGATGTGACCAGACTATTTGGTAAGTAACATCTTCATTACCATTGTAAATGGTAATCATTCCTTCAAACCGTCTTGCATTAATCCTAACTTCTCTCAAAAATGGTTCGCCAAAAATAACATCGCCCATTCCTTCATCACGATAAGCATCCATATCTTCTAAAACTGCAAAATCTGTTAAGATAGAAAAAGTTCCAACAAAGATAGGTATGTTCATTAAGGCTCCAACCACATTGTTTCCCTTGTATTCCAACTTGTCCTTCATTATAGAATTATGAAACTTTTTGGGCATCACATTTACATACAAGATAGGGAAAAAATTAGCGTGTAAAAATTCAAAACCTATCATGCAAGAAAACTTCAAGTTATGGGCACAATCAATACGGATCTTCTTATCGTGGTCGCAATCACTAGGATATCCAAAAATTTCGCTAACCATTCTAGCATCATTCCTAGCTCTAAATTCCTCAACTACCTCACCTTCCTCAATGGTGGGCATTAAATCATCAACTTGATCTCTCCTAAGCTCTAATGGTACATTAAGATCGTTTAGTTCTATGTAATCTCCAAATAAAGGGTCTAATGATCTATTTAACACCAAAGTCTCTCCTATTAGCCTAGCTTCTAAATGCCTAACTTCTAAATCAAGTTCTATTCTTTCTCTTAAGCTTAGCATGTAGACCCTCTTAATTAGACTACCAGCAGGTTTAACACTTTTGAAAATTATTTTCTCTTCCCCGACCTTCAAAGTAATCTTCCTTTTGAAAACATCAATCTTAGCATGGGCGGTAGACAAAAATTGTCTTCCGAGGATCAAGGGCACTTTGATATCCTCAGACATATCAAGAATTATAAAATCTATGGGGAAAACAAATTTACCAATCCCTACTAGCACGTTTTCAGCAATTCTTTTGGATATTTCACGGTCCTATATTGGCTAATTTTGACTGTCACTTAGTGTGGAGCTAATCGCCAAAACCTAAGTTAAGGTAGGTCGAGAGAGGCATGACACTTACGCTAGCTCCTAAGTCAGCAAGGGCATTATCAAAGCAAAAATTATTAATATAGCAAGGTAAAGTGAAACTCTATGGGTCTTTCTCCTTTCAGGGTATGAATTTATCGATATGTGAAGATCCATATGAGTAAGCTTCCGAAAATTGCGGTCCATATGATCCCTTCTTATCTTCATAGTAGCAATCATTCAAACGACTTGGAAATGGGATTGTTGTTTGTCTTATCTCGTACATCAGTGTACTGTTCTGTCCAGTGGATACGGCGTATTGGTGTGATCCAATATGACGTATCGAGCTTGCATCAACTTTAATAGTAGTCGAGATCGACTTGACATGGTCTCTCGGATTAGTTTCAGTGGAGCTCGGTAAACTTCTAAATCCTCTTTCCTGTAGTACCTTGCTTCTTTGCCGATTGGATCTTAAGTTTTAATTGTGTCCTTGGTTCCTTATGGCAGCATCTGTTGAAGCTCGGATCTCTTTGATCAAATTGGAGTTCTCCTCATGTCTTTTTGCCGATTCCCCCATAAATTTTCTTAGGGTTTTTTCTATAGATTGCCTTCGTTCTTGGTACGGAGGGTTTGCATTGTTCCTTTGGTAGAATCCTGGAGCAGTTGCTCTATATCCCCCTCTTGATAAAGGTGATAACCCAAATTGAGTATAGTAAGCTTCTTTGAGGATTTTCCCTTCTTTTTGAGTGGGCAATCTTTGGTGTAGTGGGGACCTTTTACATTTTTCATATCTTACTAGAGCACATAACTTTTTCATTCACTTTCATTGATTTCTCTTCCAAGAGTGTTGAGTTGTGCTTGTATTGTTTTTATGTATTGCTAATCCGTCAGAAAGAAGTTTCAGTACTTCTATGGTCCTAGATGTTCCATTGTGCCATTGTGAGAGTTACTTCATCCTTTTTTGGATGGTACTTTCGCTGCGGCAGAGACTGTCTTCAATTTGTTATGCTCCTCGTTGAATCAAGAATTTGTCTAGTTGGAACATCCAATCCATTATAGAACAAGGTACTCATGCATCTTCTGTTAAATAGTGTTCGAGGTCACTTCATAAAGAGTTTCTTTAATCGCCTCCCAAGCTTGATGGAGGTTTTTTTCCGGTTCTTGCTAAAAGTTGTTTGATCTCCTCCATTTTCTTTGTAGTAAGAGCAGGTGTGGAAATATTTGCTTAGTAAAACTTTGGTTTCACGATCTTCCCATGTTGTAAATCGAACCAGATGGTTTGTTTCTTAGCCAACGACTTGCGGCTCCAGTTAAAGACATAGGAAAGGCTCTAATCATCACTTGGTCTATAGTTATATTAGGGATGTGGAATACATCCACGATCTCAAGAACTTTCTTAATATGTTGGTTCGCATCTTCATGATCCGAACCGCTGAAGTGTCGGTACGTAGTTCCTTGAGAAATTAGCCTTTTAGTTCAAAATTACCCTTGTCCTCGATCTTAGGCCTAGCAACTCCCGATCTATAGTCGGCTCGAGTTTTTCTCATGTATTGTTCCATAGTTTCCGCAATTGTTTCCGCAACTTCTTCCTCCGAATATTCTTCTTGGTCAGAAAATAGATCGAAATCGGGCGATCTTGATTCGTCAAGACTTAGTGTCTTGATGTGCTTCTCCTAGATGATCGAAATTCTCGTTTCGGAATCTTTGAAAGAGTGTAAATAGTTCCTTGTTGAACCTTTTGTTATGCACTAGTAGTAGGATGGGCTCAGGAAGGAGAAAGGAAACACAGATTATACAGAAATTAAAATACGATGAACCAGATCTGTTACTGTATCTAATAATCAATACGCTGTATTCAAATGAAATGAATACGCCGTATTAATCCTTTGAACGAATACGTTGTATGGATAAGAAGGTTGGATACGCCGTATCCAATGGAAGTGGATACGCCGTATCCGATAGAAGTGGATACGTCGTATTGGTTTATCGACCAGAATAGTGTATTAGTAAAAATAAATCACACAAACAATTAGGGACTACAAATATACAAGCAAACAAATTATATAAAATATAAAAATTATATTTGAAACAAACAATTAGACTAAGCAAATATACAAGCAAACAAATATACAGAATATACAAAATTATACAGAATTATACACTAATCTAAATTACACTAATCCTAAGGGTTAGATCTAATCTAATGTTAAAAACCAAAATTAAATTTTTTCACTCCCCGGCAACGGCGCCAAAAACTTGATGTGTCGTTGTGTAGTTGTAATTTTATGGTTTCAAGTTTTAAATTTATATTTTGCCGACTTAACCAAAAACAACACTTTAACGGGCAGTGTACCCGATCGGTGGTAGTTTTGTAGTAAGTAGGGTGTCGATCACTAAGATCGAGAACAATCTTTTAATTTATTAATATTTTGGTTATCTAAACTAAGTTAATTCTATTCTATGTTAAACCTATGCTAAACCTATGTTAATCCTAAATCTAACGGAGAGATTGACACGGGTTTTGTGGTGACTAAAATCAACTTAAGACACTAAAAAACACGCAAGCAAATTAACAGAAGATAAAAGAGAGGTCTAGCCAAATATAAGAAAACTGTATTAACCATTATTAATCCAATCAGGACGTTGGTTTGTTTATATAGTGCAATGATTACTTATCCCGAGGGGGCATATCATTCTTAAGACTTAGGCAGTACTTCTTCCTAAGACCTAGATATGTAGAATTCTGTCACAATTAAACGCATCCGTATAAAGCATCCTTATTTGCTGATTATAATCTATCTTAGGGATTAAAACAATGGTGATCTTGTTAAACCTTAGCTCATAGAGACTTTACCCACTTACTACTTAATGGCAATTCATACACTAGTAGTCCACTAACAAAGTCTTTACCAATTAGTTGAGAACGTACTCGTTGATCCCAAGGTCACATGTTGGTCCAACTAAGCTCACAATCTAAGGGCAAAGATAGGTCGTTATTTGTGATCCTATTGGTCTAGATGTATAAATCACTATATGGAGAGCTATCCCGACATCTAGATTACTTGGTCCGTATCACTAGATCCAGTTGAATGATAGGTCGCATACAAAAGCACGTAAACAAGTATCATGAATAAACATAAACAAGCAATCAACGATAAATTATGCAATTGAGATAAACAAACCAAACATTTAGATCTTCATAACAATGGCAAATACCCGAAGGTATTAGCCTTCAAATGTCATAATCAATACAAGAGTAATAATTTAGCCAAGGTAAACTAACCGAGTTAACGAATGATACCAAAAACTGAACGATTACAAGAGTATAAGAGATTACAAGTTGTTTCCTATGGAATTGATTACGTTGCAAGATCTCTTCTGCTCTTCTTCTCCTCTGAAAATAGACTTTTATGGTTTAGGTATCAAAAATATGATTTTGCGCACTTAAAACACGTTTTTGAGTTTTCTATTTATAAGGTCTGGAAAAAGGTCGATACGACATATCGAAAGTCTTTGATACGACGTATTGGGGATTTTTTGGAGTATGGACCACGTTTGATATCTTCCAGAATCTTTACATTCTATAACTTGAATACGGCGTATACGATTCTCTGGATACAGCGTATTGATCTTGTTTCCTTCGTGGTCTTTAGTGAAGTGCAGGCACAAATACGCCGTATCTTCCTTGATGGATACGGCGTATTAGATGTCAGAATCATATTTCTTCATATTTCTTTGTTTAAGCTCCAGAATGTGTGCATTTTAGTAACTTTCACTAAGTACTGCATAATTACTGCAATTCTCAAATACAAACAATTAAGTAACAATTCTTTGCAATAATTATACAAAATGGGTTAATTACATGAGATAAATGATGCTATAAAAGTGACGTTATTTGATGTCATCATTAGGCATAACCAAAGAAGCTGTAAAGGTCAAAGAAGTACAAATACTTTTCAGACTGCAAAGAAGCCTGCAAGTGGTTCTCAGACTGAAACTGGTTCTCAGGCTGCAAGAGGTTCTCACCCTACAAGTTATTCTCAGCATGCAAGTTCTTCTCAGCATGTAAGTTCTTTTCAGCCTGCACAAACTACATCAACTGGTGTGGGTTCACCAAAAAGGATGACTAAAGCAAGTGCAAACAGGCTTACACCAACCAAAACAACTTAAATTGCTTAGTTTTGTCTACTTTGTCATACTTATGTTATTTTGACTTTTGGTACTTAGTTAAATTTCTTTAATCTTTAAGACAATATGTATGGGCTCACCAAACAATGGCAGAAGTACTTTACTTCTTTGTAGACAGTTTAATGCATTTTGCATTTGGTAAATGCAGTTGGTAAATGCATTTGGTGTTAGTTGGTTTACAATTAAATGCATTTTGCATTTGGTGTTAATTGGTTTACAGTTAAATGCATTTTGCATTTAGTAAATGTTTTTTGGTATTCATATGTTGGTAAATGTAAACTACAACCACTTGCACAAACTGCATTCATTACCAGAACAAAACATGTTACATACAACTTGGTGCAGAAATCCAAGTGGTTACAACTAAGAACTAAAACCACCTACTACAACTTCTAGCATTACAATCTTCCTTGCTTAAAACAATATAGATAACAAAGAACAACCAACTAAGACCCAACATCTTCTTGACCCTTCCTGCTTCAACACTTTTGTTGTGTAACTGTGCTTGTAGGTTGTTCATCGAATTCAAACCCCAATGTACTTGATCTTGTAGGTTATTCATTGAATTCAAAAGACCAGGAATGATTTGAACAACTCTTTCACACATTGGTGGATCATACCAATCAATAATGCCACAGTTCAAACCCTAAATAAAAATTGAAATGTAAAATTTAGTCAAATTAGGGGTTTCAAAAGAAAAAGATAGAATCATAACTTACCCTCCTAGCACAACAATAAAAACGTCTCCCAAGGTTGATTGAAGTTCATGATGTTCGAATTGTAGATGAGGATCCACAATTATTGCGTCTCACCATTTTGTGTGTGTGTGTGTGTCAATCAAAGTGGTGTTATGAGGAATAAGAAAGATGACACGAGAAAGAAGAAAGGAAAAACATAAAAAGGAAAAGCCAAAAAAGTGAAAGGACTAAGTTACCCATCCCTAAAATGGGAGATGACGAAAAAAACTAACGAAAGTTAGTCGGAGAGACCAAACCCGTAACGAGTCGAACCACGGGGAAAAGACCCGCTAAAAATTCAAGCGAGAGACCATTTGTGAAAAACCCGACAAACCACAAGGACCATTTAAGTAATTAACTCTAATAATAATTATAAATTATAGCAATAAGAATAATTGTTATTCGAAAAACAAATACAAATTAAATAAAGTATTTTAAGATTATATTTTTTTATAGAGTTTGAAAGTTAAGTTTGAATTTTATTAATCAATTAAAATATAACGTTATATTATATTGAAGAGTTAAAGTTTAATTAGTTACCCTAGTTTTTGTTATAAGCCTCTTTATTTTCAGGTTACACTTAACTTTTTATAGCTTTTTCTGTATTAAATTATAAAATTGAATTTATTAATAGTTTAAACTTAATCACTAAATTTTAGAAAATAACACGTATCTGTTTGTAAGTTTTTCTTTTTACAATTTTGAAACAATTTCTTATATGAAGATCTTTGATCTAGACAGAAAATTAGAAGATGTTAATCAATTCAATTTCATTTTGACTTTTTATTAGCTAACAAAAAAACTTAATTATGAAATGGAGCTGTTCTATTAGCCAAACTCGCTTGCGCGGATGGTACATTTTCGATTTTTTTTCTTCCTTTATTACATAAGAACTTGAACAAATTCGACAAACTCCATTATATGATTTAACCTTGTGTTTTTTTTTGGTGTCGGTACTAAGAATATCATAAGCATGATGTAAGTGGGATCCATCTTTTACTTAAAGTGATCTGAGCAATTGATTGGGCGGTCGCCCTTTTGAAAAAAAGTTTAGCATGCTTACATGCCATATAATTGCATATTATCAAAAGACTTTTTATCAGATAAGTGGATTATATTTTCAACTACATGGGACCCGTTTCATCATTTTACCACTCATGTGTTCGATAGTTTTGTGGCTTACTTGTTATCATTTCTCACGGATATCACGTTTGGGAAGTGACATATTTAATTGCTTAATTATTTTATGAAATAATTAGGGTACATATATAATTGCTTAAAGTTACTAGCTAGTACGTTTGCGTTTAAACAAAAATCTGGTCATGTTTGGAAGCGCTAAGTAGAAATAAAAGGTGGATACAAAATTGAAAAAGAAAAAGAAGAGAGTAACATTAGAGACGAGAATACAAAATTGAAAAAGAAAAAGAGGATAATAACACAAAGAGAAAGAGGAGATAAAAGAGGCATTGAGTTAGACTCATTGCGTTACACCTCATGGTGGATTGCGTAGTTGCTAGATATGCATGCTTGGGTTATGATGAGGACTTGTTGATTACCCAAAAGTGCTCGATACTTTGATGCAGTCGTACAAAGTTCAAACTACTCTTTCGTCCATATGGCACTATAGAAACAGATTATGCTTTGACATCAAGCCTCCGAGGAAGGACACAATAGGCGATGATATCAAGCTTTTCTCTCATATAAGGATCTCTCAAGTTAGCAGGAATTTTCAATCTTGTTGGTTTGAATGCACAATTGATTCGGTTAATATTTGTTCCAGATTGTAAATCTTGTTCATGTTTTTCTAATGGCTTGCTAATATAACAAAAATTGCCGTTAAAAAAAAAACATAGTCACGCCATGGTAGATTAGCTTGATATTCGGTTAACATTAGCTCAACTTTAACACTTTATATATTTACTGTTGTGATCTCTGAAGCTCTCATCACGACTACACAACCATTTAGTTTAATGTTCATAAATCAGTCAGAGTATGTACTTATTCGTGCCAAAGTCAGTAAAATCTAGTTTTTGACCTATAATTTCAAACATTACATTCCACACATTGACCTCAGATCGAATATCAAGCGAACCAGTTAGCATCACGGTGATCAATTTTCCAACTTAGCATATCACCTAATATCAAGGTTTACAATCTGTACGCCCACATTTACTCAAACAAAATAGACCCATCGTACATGCATCTTGTGATACATGCTTTTTTAGATGGTATAATTTACTTCGCAATAAGTGAAAACATAAAATTTACAGTATTAAGCACTGATTAAGTGGAAATTACAGACACAAAGAGATAGATTCCACTATAAATAAGTGGTTTATATTGGGTATGCTTTGTGCGCGCACCGACGAACAACCACAATTACTATTACAGTATATATAATCGTTCAAATGAGAGAATATAATAGAGACATTTTAGACTACGATACATGCATGTCACAAGTCGTGCGTGTCATCTTAGAAACTTATAGACAGTACTTAAAATTTTAACCTAATAGGTTTCAATTTCTGTATGGTTCAGGTATCTCACTAATCGAGTCCACTTAAGTGTTTCTTTCATCATCAAATAATGTAATTAATCCACAACGCTTACAATGTTAATCTAGTGGATGCATGATACAATGTCAAGCAAACAACAAAAATTAAAAGCAATTATATAGTGGTCACAAGATTAGTGCGGTCGGGATATGCTAAGAGAGTCATATATTGAATTTCGTTTGACAACTTGGCATAATTAGCGTGATTTGGTTGGTTAAGTTTTGGCCGGAGAGAAACAAAGGTTAAGCTTAAAATGCTAATTTTTTAGTCAATGAAAACTCAGGTTTATTTGGTATGAAGAATTTCAAAATCTGAGACCCATATGATTATTAGTATTATGCATGTCTTGTTGTGAAACATTTCATAATTAATGTTGTAAAAACCGTACGTATAAGGTATATGCCGGAAGTTGTTGCTTTTACTTGAGGTTTACTTGTGGATGCATGTAAGAGAAATAATTCAAAAGAAACTTTAAGATTGCCACATAATTACATCAAAACTCATTGTAAATTTTCTTTGTGAAGTGTGTTTGTGGTTTATAGCATTTTCTCTATATCAAAAATGTTTTTGATTATTAGTGGCTGTAACTAATTTAATTAAACATGAAAATGATTCAAGATAAATGACATGTCACTAAAAACGGATTGCAGGAGAAAGAACCAAATCGTTTAAGTTACTGTTTATAAATTTATCAATGGATGTAGCCGTGTTTAAAAAAACCGAAATCGAAATCGAAACCGGAAAAAAAATCGAAATCGAAACCGGTCAACGCCGGTTATTGACCCTAACCTGTTCCGGTTAGGGAATAACCGGCGGTTAGTAACCGGTTGTCGTTTCTAGCCTCTTGCCGGTTGGAAAACCGGTTAGTAACTGGTTCGGTTGGGTAATCCGTTGGGTAGTAACCGGTTAAAATAATGAAACGTTGGAAGCTTTCTGTAAAAATGCAGTAGCAGGCAGCAAAGCACCTACACAATTGGATAACATCTTTTTTTTATGACCGTTTTTTTTGTCTTTAAGGCTCATAGCACTACTAAATTTAATATTTTAGAAGCTTTCTATAAAGGTGCATAAGCATGCACCCAAGCACCTACCTGTAATATACAATTTGATCAGTGGCTTCAAATTTGAGGCTTAAAGCATTAAACGAAAATTCAATTTACAACACCATAAGTCATTATCAAACGAAAACACTTTTATTTCTTAAAACAAAACCGGTTACTAACCGGGTTTTCTAATCGTAACCGGTTACTAACGGTCCCAACCGGTTAGTACAGGTTAGGGTTTTCCGGGTTCAAAAGTCCAACTGAAACTGAAACCGGTTTTTGGTAATAACCAGGTTGACCGGGTTTGATCAAAAACCGGTTAGTAACCGGTTACTAACCGGTTATGGCAAAAGACCAGGTTTGTACACCTCTACTTGGATGTATTCTAACCCGTTTTCCCGTAAGGTATGTTGTTAATGTTACTTTTTTTTTCAGCTAGTTAATGATATAGTATAGTAGCATACAGTAGAGTTAACCGACTAACTCGCTCAAAACGCAAATAACTTAAATATTTAGGACATGTAAATGAAGTTACAACGTTACATGAGAAATAAACTAACTGCTTCTGAAATTACCATATGTGAACTCTTTATTGAATCATAGAAATACACAGAAGCTAGTCTGATCCCCACCCAAACCCTAATCGGGTAACTGGTAAAATAGTGCATGAGAAATAGTACATATATAGTGCATATAAATGTGAAGTTGTATTCTAGCACTTTGGAACAGGTACAGCACAGGCCTTAGACACCTTCTTAGCATTAGGAGACGAAACGTACGCCTTTAGGCTTGGATTCTTTATGTACTGGCACAGACATGGTCTCTGCTCTCTCATCTTCACGCAACACTGCTTTGACGGTGGTGACGATGATGAGATTGCGGCAGCGCATGGCGCTAGCTGCGTAACTTGGCATGTCACGGCGTTCGCCGCCTGTGGTCCTGACAAGATCATTATCAGGATTGCTGTTAGCGCGACACATACTGCTGTGTATGTAATTGACCTCATTTTTGCTCTCTAGTGTGTTTTCTTGGGTGATGGTTGCAATGGTTAGGCCGCTCTTGAATGAATTTATAGGCACAGAGGTTAGAAAAGAAAGTCATTTTTCTATATATTTTTATTTAAAAAGAGAAAAACTTTAATCATTTACATGAGTAAACAAAGGGGCCTCACCTACCCACCCACATCCACATCAATTACCATTCGTTGCTGTTTGTTTATTAAAAGGCTTTGAATCTGAATCTTATTCGTACATCTGAATCTGAATCTAATGTGCAAATGTCTGAATCTGAATAAAATAATATTGTTTGTTTTTTACTTTTTAAATGTCTGAACGATAAAAGCACTGAAAACGAAATTTCACTTACAGCGACGGTGTTTTTGAGCGACAACATATGTAATCGTTATACGTTCGCAAGATGGCAAAAAAACTCAGTTTCTTTGCCCCGTCTTTAACCAAACCATTCAGTGACGACATATCGTTTCAATGTATTTAACCAATAGTTATATACTTCATCGGTTCCAAAATAGTTGTCCTCTTTTAACTTTTTAAAGTTTTTTTATCAACTTTAACTAATGAAATAATATTTTAATTGTTATATAATACTTGATAAAAATTTTACCAATAAAAAATATATTTAAAAATCAATTCATTCATATATCTTAAAGTAAATTGCATTTTTGGTCATGTGGTTTGGTCAAATTGCAGGTTTGGTCCAAATCCTTTAGAAATTGTAATGAACGTCCCTATTTTAAGGTTTCGATTGCATGTTCAGTCTTTGGCTAAAAGTTGAATGACTAAAATGCCCTTTGTCTTTTTCCCTTTTAAGTTGATATAAATTTTCTTTTCATTTATTTATCATATATTGTATCAAAAGCCTAACAACTCACTTTATCTTTTTCTCTCCCATGATCTCTTCATCTTCCATCTTCAGCCTCTCTTTTACAAATTAAATCCTTAAAATTATTATCTTCAACTTTGTTTAAATCCTTTAAAAAAATTCAGTCTTTAATTTTTTTTTTCATTCACACCAACACCAAAAACTTTTTTTAAACCCAAAATCTCAAACCCCCAATAAACCCCAAATCATGGTCTTGCTATAACCACGAAGATAAATAACATCACCACAAACACATATCGTCACCTATTTTTCTTAAACACAATCACATACATCAATAACACCTCATTCATCCTATTTCTTTCTTTCTTTTCTACCACAGGATGATGGATACTAATCAATATATTTCTTGATTTTCTATTTTTTTCATTGTTATTCAAAATCACAAACCACAAAACAACACCTATCTAAAGTGATTTGTCATTGAGTCTATTTTTCTTTACCACACAACTCTTTATCTTTCTTAATCTCTTTATCTTTTTCATTTCAAGGATTAAGACGAGATGGGCCTCGGGTGTGTTATAATCTCATATCTAATTGAGTTTAGAATATTAATTTCATGATGATTCTTGGTTCGTTTGAAGGATAGGGCTCGACGAGTCATTGTGACAGAGAATCGGGGTGAGTTGACTCGTTCTAAGTGGCCATATGTTAATGATGACGCGGTGATGCTCGTGATGGTCGTTACTAGCTTGTAACACCTTAAAGGTACATCATTACCCTTCAACTTACATAAACTCACACAACAACCTTTCAACCATAAATCATCAGCTTGTGGTTTCAGATTCTTGCGACGGGTATTTTTGGTTTAATGGTGGGTATTTCGACGACGGGTTAGGTGTATAGTTTCATTTCTGGAACAAGATTGGATGTGGGGTTTTTGTTCGGGACGAGGGTTATGAAATGCATTTATTCGTTTATAGCGTTGTTAAATCGGGTTGGTGGCGGAAAAAGTTGAAGGTGTTGGCTTTTTACTTGAGGTGTTGACCAAGATTATTTAAGATGGTGGTGGTGGGTTGTGAAATAAAAAAATGGAGTGGTTTTTTAGGGATGATGATTGATCTTGAAGAGAAAAATATTTTTTTTGTATGGTGTTTTACGTTTTTAAAAAAAAATATATGGCGTTTTTTTTTACTTGTTCTTATAGAAAGAAAAATAAGAAAATAGAAAAAGACAAGGTATAATGGGTTTTATTTTAGTCATTTACTTCTTGGTACAAGGATTGATCATGCAACCAACAAACTTCAGAATATGGGACGTTCAATGCAATTTCGAAAAGGATGGACCAAACCTACAATTTGGTCAAACCACATGGACCAAAAATGCAATTTACTAACACAAACAAAAATATTTAAGATCAAAGTTAAAAAAAAATAAAAAATGACAATTATTTTGAGACGGAATGAATATATCGTTGGAGCCTTTTTTTACAAGGTTTTATATGTAACAAGAAGAGACAACAGTTGTACAACACAGATAATACCGAACACATACATTCACATATCTTCTGGAATACGCTCCGACACATTTTTCGATATCATTACCGATCGTGCTATAGTAACATGTATTTTGATTTTTAACGAGGGTTATTTGTGGGTTTTGTGGCGTAATTGTGTTGGGGGTTATGTTTTTGATGCATCGATGAGTTGGTATGTTGTTGTTTTTTGTGTTGTTGGTGGTTCATAATTGTTTTGCATGTATAATTTTTAGGTTGAAATAGGTAGTTCGTGAGATTTAGGTGTTTTGTTGATTGCGTTGTTTTGCATGTTATGGTTGTTTCGTTTGTTGGTGTTCTTGTCGTGCTATGATTATTATTTGGTCTTATGGTTTGTAAGCTGTTGGTGGTTGTTTTACATGTGTAGTTTTTTTATCTGTTTTGGCTTGCGGATATTTTGGATTTGTTGTTTGTGATGGTAGGTTAGGGTTTGGGTTTGGATTTGATTTTATTTTGTTTGTTGTTATTGAGATTGATCATTGGTGTGCCGTGTTCTGCGTGTTCTATGGTTATTATTTGGTCTTATGGTCTTTGCATTATCACATTATTTGCTTGTTGGGTTTGCAGCCTTAAAATGGATAAAGACGACACCGTTTTATTTGCTGAATGAGTTTGTTTGTTTGTGTTTTGGCATGAGTATCATGTTTGGTGTTTGTTGCGATGTTACATTCTGAGTATGGTCAAACCTTCATGGTCATTTTGATTCTTTGTG
>BQNB010024078.1:3580-49222 GCA_026074375.1 Tanacetum coccineum
GGTTAGCTGATTGAAACATGTCGCTGATAAGTCATCAGTCAATGATATGGGTTGATTAAATTTTCAAGTAGATGATATAAGTGTTTTGGGATTAGCTCTAAACTTTAGTGGATATGAAACGTTTAAAAGGGATATTTGATAAATGAACTATAAAGAATACTCTTCATCAGGTACCTAAAATTAAACCCCTGAGGTGAAGCCCCGTAAACCCGCTGATATGCATACTCTAAACCTTGAAGAACCAGCTAAACCAAGGAAACCGCTGACCCCCAGATTCGAACCCACTAAAACCACCCTTTGAATTTGACAACCAACCCACTTAGTACCCGGAGTTTAATTGAATAGGTGAGCCGAGTAAAGGAGCTGAGCTTCTAAATAATAGGGGGCTGATCAAGGACTATAATTGAGGTTGATACGGTATGTGAGGGGGCTGATTAAAGTACATCACTGATAAAATATCAGTGAATGATACGGTCAGTTGTGGTTGTCCAGTAGGAGATGAATAGATATCTGGCATGGGTTATCAAGACGGTTTATGGTGAAAAGGTCTTTGGGGATTAGAATGATAGAAGGGTGTGTTCAAGGTATGTAGAAAGTAGCTGGTATGTGGAAAGTGGCTGATTTAACTATCACTTAGTGCAAATGGGGCTGATATAAAATATCAGTGTGAGCTGAACCCACTAAAACCGCTGAACACTAAACCCAAAGCAACACCCACTGAACCATCAGACCCACTGAACCAAACCTTGTTGAGCAGCTGAAGCAAGGTCGCTAAACACGTTTCTCTGACCCAAGTCTCTGAACACCAATCATTGGATGTGAATACCTTCTGACCCTGAACCTGTGATCGATAACTAGTGTTGATATTATAACGAAGCTGGTAAAATTCAGCGAATGCATTCAGAGAATGAATATCAGATGTTCATTAGCTTAGGATACCTACTGATTAATTTTGATCATGGTTGTTGATCCCACTTCAATAGATCAAATTCCTTAAGCTTGTATAAGGATTAGTTATATTAGATAAATCTAACATAACTATAGTAGAAACTGTGTTTTGTGTATTAAAGATTATGCGGAATCTAATCTTTAATATTAACAAGAATTCTTAATGAAACAGTAAAACTAAGAACATATAATTCAATAAACAATAAGCTCCAATATTGTTAATGAAACAATACGAATACTCTTAATAGTATTAGGGTTACAAAACCTTGAAGCTATGATAATTCTGTAAATGACTCGTTTTTGATCTTGTGATATGTGTATTGGTATATATTAATCTCTATGCCCTAGGACCTCCTTTTATACACCAAGGAGTCCTACACGGCTTACAATACTTTCTTAAGTAATCATAATCTTTTAAACAATTATACATACCCTTTACCAAAATATCTCATACAAATCACATAAGCAGTACTAACTAACTCAGCAGTACTAACTTCTTTACTAGCAGCATTAACTTTGTACTAACAGTAGTAACTTTTGTACTAGCAGTAGTAACTACTTAGCAGTTTTTCTTCTAAGTCTCTAAGCAGTCTTAACTTCCACTAGCAGTAGTAACTTCCTCTAGCAGTAGTAACTTTCTCTAGCAGTAACTTTGTACTGGCAGTTGTAACTTCACCAGCAGTCTTAGACACTTGGAATAATTTTCATTGAAATTCTCCAGCAGCACTAACTTTGACTGAGCAGCATTAATATCAATAAGAACAGCAGTAATACTAGCAGCATTAAGAAGGCTTTTAATCCCAACAATCCTCCCATAAACTTGATATTTATCTCCAAAATCATCAAGTTTTTCCATTAAAAGCTCCATAATCACCGGGAGGATGCTTCCAAACACTTCATTGATTCTTATGCTATTTTGTAAGAAGTTTAAGAAGCTGATATGCCATTTCACTGAAATAATCAACCTGAAGCTTCTTGTTCAGCATATCTGTAATTGTAGGTGGTGTAAGAGATATCTCTTTTCTACCAGCATGTAAATTATTCCAGATTGCAAACTCAAGCAATGCACTCCACATGAGTCAAATAGCTTCCAGCTCAAAACTTTGTACCTTTGTTGCAACTTCCAGATTTCATCTTCTACATGTGGTTCAAACATTGTTTTCAATTCATTCCATAATACTAAATCCAAAAAACATTGTGTGGATATGTTAAACTCTTAGAATCGTTATAACTCGAGATTGTTTAGATCTCATCTAGGATTAACAATAACAAAGTTCATAAGATTAATAACAAAGTATTAAAACATAGCAGAATAAGAACAATGTTACTAACAAGGTTTTTCTTCAATATCATACACTCCAAGCTCCAATTCTATATGATCAGTATAGAAAGGTTATCTACAAACTAACAGGAATCAAAGATCCTTGAGGCTAAACCATAAACAATAGACGTCTACATCTCTACACTTTGGTGCACACACATATGTTTTTTTTAACTTGCACACCTTAAACTCACGCCCTAATATCTCTTTATATAATAGAGATATCTAGGATTACAAAGGAAACATAATACTATTAGGAAACTAAATCTTCCTAATATTTATCTTTATATCTTTGTCTTTGATCAAATCTTCTGAAATTTTTATGTTCTCCTACATCTTGTAGAATTCTTTAATGACGATTTTGATCCTTTTGTTTCATTCTTTTATTCTTTTGTCTCAGCAAATCTATAATTCTCAACAATCTTCCCCCATTTGATGATGACAAAACAAACAATGTTCTTGCACGAACTTTCCCTGAAGTTGAGATCATGGATCTTTATGAATGAAACAATCTTCCTTTGTAAACTGTTTCCCCTTAACTTAAGATCTTCCTCTTAAGTTATGCTTTCCATGCTATACCACCAAGGATCTATAAGTTGCAGATCATCTTCGTACCATCTTCTTCCCCTTTTTGTCATAATCTAATAGGGGACTTGCTAATAGAAGCAACTTTGATATTGACCACTAAAAACCATATATCACACTTCTAATTCAAGCCTTCTAATGTCTCAAATTACCCTCCATGACGCATAATGAATTCGAGCAGTAGAAACTTTAAACTAGCAGTAGTAATAATGACTTAGCAGTAGTTAAAACCCTTACCTTAATTAGTCCATGTAAATGGTTAAATATTTTAACAATAAGCTTCCCCTAAGACCCATATGTTAACCATCTCTTGAATCTCTCATTTTGTAGACCTTTTGTAATGATTACTGATGGAGAAAACTCAGTATAACAAACTTGATGTAGAAGTAGAATAACCCAAACTTGTGCCTTATGTCTTGTACTATCCATGTGACTCCAAACTCATACATGCTATGTATAAGTAGACCGCAATCTCTTGACAAAATCCTCAACTATATGAGACACTGAGCACAACAACGTAACTCCTAAAGTGATAGCGAATGTGAGCATTAAGCACCATAAGAGAAATCACACATTGCTAGATTTTGCAAGTCTTCATCAACACCGTATAAGCACGAACAAGTTATCTTTAAACGTTGCTAGCCATTTAGGATATGATAAGAATACGCATCCAAGTAATTCCACTTCATCGTCAAATAAGTGATAAACAATTATCTCCATAACCAATTCAATTAATTAATCTCAAAACTAAGAGCCTTTAAACAATTTAAGTGAATCTACATCCTGTTTTGTCCGAGATCCAAAATTACTTGTTGTCACATTTCTGATGATATAGCAATATTAATATCTTCAAAAGCAGTAATAACGTCTTTCAGGTCCAATGCTAGCAATACAAAGTTTCAACGGGCAACACCAACATGTAAACTTACTACTGTTGTAAACAAGTCATCAGTGTTAAATCTTCTATGGCAGCTAAATTATGTAATAGCAACACAAACATCCATTGGCAGTATTAATGAATAACCTGGCAGTAGTAAATACCTTCCTTGGCAGCACTAATGTGTAAACAATATAAAGAGCAGCACAAACTCATACGTGGCAGCATTAACACAAAACTTGACATTAAATTTACGAAGTTAGCAACATAAAGTTATATTCGGGCAGCAGTAACCAACATAAGTAGCAGAAACTTTCAATTAATCATCTTGGCATCGTCTTGATATCATGAGCAATACTAACGAACCTTTGGCAGCACTAATGCTTTATAAGCAGTAATCTCAGTCAAACAAGAATTACTACCAATAACCTTACTCATTCTATCTTGTTCACCAGTAATGCTATTCAAATCAAAACAAGTAGACCCTCTTGTATGACTGATAACTTCAGTCAACCACAACATCTTCTGCTTGTTTCATGACGACCAGAAAACAATAAAAAACCCTAGGTTTTCTTTACACCATTCAATACCCGATGCTTCATAAAACAACATCACGAAAACATATACAATCAGTCACCATAATTTGATGATCGTTACATTCCCTAAACCCTAACAAATAACAAAACGCTCCAGTAATTAGGGTTTAATAGGCGTTACAAGGTTGGAAAATTAGGGTTTTATTGTTGTAATTACAATGGCGATCAAAACCTTAGTATTAACAAAACAACCAGCAACACGATCATGTTGATTAACAAAACCAATTCATCTTCATTTATCCTCATTTGCTTAACCAGCTTAAGATTTATAAAAACCTTAGTTGCATCGAAAGTGCCCTATACCAAAAACAGAAACTCAAATCCCTTTATCTTCATAAATTCAATACAAACAACACCTTGTGATCCTAGATATCATGAGCCACCAGGCTCTGATACCAATTGTGGAGTTTGTTAGAACCCTTTAGATCGTTTATAACTCGAGATTGTTTAGATCTCATCTAGGATTAACAATAACAAAGTTCATAAGATTAATAACAAAGTATTAAAACATAGCGAAATAAGAACAATTTTACTAACAAGGTTTTTCTTCGTTATCATACACTCTAAGCCCCAATTCTATATGATCAGTATAGAATGGTATCTACAAACAGACAGGACTCATAAGAGCCTTGGCATTAAACATACACAATAGACGTCTACATCTCCACACTTTGGTGCACACACACATGTTTTTTTTAACTTGGACACCTTAAACTCACGCCCTAATATCTCTTTATATAATAGAGATATCTAGGATTACAAAAAAACATAATACAATTAGGAAACTAAATCTTCTTAATGTTTATCTTCATATCTTTGTCTGTGACCAAATCTTCTAAAATCTTTATGTTCTCCTACATCTTGTAGAATTCTTAATTGATGATTTTGATCCTTTTGTTTCATTCTTTTGTTCTTTTGTCTCATTAAATATATTCCTAACACATTGTCTTTAAATCACTCCATAACACCAAATTCAAGTCTTCTACTGGTCTTGTTGACTTATACTTAGCTTTTACCAATTAGTAACAAATCTCGCAAGAGTCATCCCCCTGATAAAACTTTTAACATAAGACTAAATACTCTGATAAATTGAGACTATCCAGTTTCCATCACTCTTACTAATTTGATAATAGCCTTTTTCTTTCCATCTATGAGATTCTTCTAGTCCACAAAGGTTTGGAGGGCTAGTAGCTAAAGGCACAACATCAATTGCCAACCTCTCTTCATCCTGGAATGACTTCCATTAACTTTGAAGCTCTGCTGTGTCCTTTATCCTTATTCCACCTTCTCATCCTAGTACCTCTTTGATTCTAACTCTTCTCCTGCTCTCTTTGAACTACCTTCCACCAAGTCTGTTCTGAAGTCAACAAATGTATTTACCCTCTTGAAAGCTCTATCAAACATCTTTTGAATAGAATCAAAAGATTCGTTCTTTAAGTTTTTGGGCTTCTTTCCTTCCATATTCTTCAGGTAAGTACATATGATCTTTCTTTGTATTAGCTTTGGGTTGTGGTTTAGTTCCTCCTTCTCTTTTGCACTTTTAGCAGCAAAGTGCTTTCTTCTTTGCTCCAAGAGTTTTGGTATGTGTTTAAATACACATACTTTTTACCTAATAAAACAAACCCAAATGACTAAAAACGAACATAAAATGCCAAATATATGCTTGTTTTGTGTTATTTACTGTGCAGGTATCGGATATTAACATAAGGACAAAAACAAAGCCAAAACCGAAAAAACCGAGCACGGGAATAGAAAGAGCGTGAAAAGTCAAAGACAAAACAGATATCAAAGAAATGTTTAATGGGCCAACCCGCACCCATCTAATAGGCCGGGTTAGCCCATTAAGCTCATATCATAAGCCTTAAAGTTTTATAAAAGGCCTAAGTCCATTAAACCATAAACCGGCCCAAATATAATCCCAATACACACTTAACATTGTTAACCATACACCCTTAACCCTCTTTTGCATCGTTAGTCCCTAAGGACTAACACTGCCAGTCCTTAAGAATTAACAATGTTAGTCCCTAACCACTAACACATTCACCCCCTACACCTTAAACCCCTTTACACCACTCATCCCTTACCCCTAACACTCGTTGTAACACAAACACAGAACAACTCTTTCCCGCCAAACCCAAAACCCTACACTATTCATCTATCACTTTCACTCACCCCTGCACCACGACAAAAACCCTTAAACCCCACCTCAGCAATAAGTCAAAGGATTTGCCACCTTGGCAATCCTAGGATATATCATTGGTGGATGGGACTTGGATACTTAATCAAGGCCTATGATTTTTGAGCTTGGTGAACAAGAAAGATGGAGGGCTGAGATTGAAGACTTTGAAGCATCTCTCACAACAAACACAACAAGCACAAGAAGTACAACTCAAACCTCTCTATTCAGCTATAAATAGAGAGCTTATTTCAACAGTCGAAGTCATCTAGGGTAACTTAGGAGTAGTGTAATTTACTTTTTAATTTTTTAAATTTAAGTTTTTTAGTCTTTTAAATTCTGTCATTTAAACTTTCAAGCCTTGTAATTTTCTTGAGTTAATAAAATTTATAGTTTTTATGCTTATACAAATCTGTCTCTTTTAATCTTTATGCATGTTTGTAAGTCATTTCTATAAGCTCTTATAAGCCTTTAGAACCTGTTTTACTAATATAAGCTTTTCCCATAGTTTTTGTGAGTTTTATGTGTCATTGGAATCAAAATTTGGATTTTTAGCTTGTTGGATGATAAGCTAGTCATGGATGAGCTTATGGGTTTGGATTCAGCTTATTTACAATAAGCTGAGTCCCTAGAGCTTTTAGGAATTTCTTTTAAGCCCTTGTTTTAGCAAAGGGAAAAGGTTAGCATCATTCTTCATTTTTGCTTATTTTTTATGTCATTTGCTTATTCTGCTTATTGTCTGCTTTTATGCTTGCTTATTTCTGCTTATCTTACTTATTCAGTCCTATAAATAGTGTAATATTCAAGATTATACAGTTTAGTTATAGCCTGCTTTAAAATTTCTTATGTTTTGTCCACTTTAAGTCAGAACTGCTCATTAGCTTATTTTATTAATAAGTGCTTATCTCTGTTTGATTCCTAATCTAATATATCTTTCTCCTTTCTACCTGTTAAGGGTGTAGCTAATCTTGATAGATCCAAACTAACTACAAGAGAAACAATGACTATGAACAATATAAGTTATGCAGAAACTAACTTATACTGCTAAGAAGAACAATGAATGAAACAAAACTTTGATTTCTATTAATCTGCTAGGTTACAGATTACTAACTATATATTTTGGTGAAACTTGTATATGAAACTTATATCTAACAATGGCCCGTAGGGTTTCACATTTATACACAAGGAAAAACCACAATGGGCTTACAAAACGTGTGAAGAGATAATGCATATCTATTCCTATAATAACTCATGCATATCTCCTAGCAGTACTAACTTACTACTAACAACACTAACTATACTAGCAGTACTAACAATGTACTGGCAGTACTAACTAGTTATAACTAACAGTACTAACTACTTAGTCTATTTTCTTGAATCTATAGCATTCTTCATCAGCAGCACTAAGTAGAACTGGCAGTAGTAACTTGTATAAGTAGCAACACTAAGTTGTAGGAACTTCTGAAACCTAACAATCCTCCCCTAAACATGATGTTCACTTGTTAACCTTTATGTTTCTTCAGTTTGAGCTTCTTGAACACTAGGAGGATGTATCCAAACACACTGCTACTCTTTAATCTGCTTTTTCTTGAACTCTTTTGTTACTTAGTAAACTTGAAATTCTTTAGCTTCCAGTCTTTAGTCACCATCTCAGCATCTCAGCAACACAGCAACACCAACTAAGTTGGCTTTGTAGTTTTTGACAAACTACCAGCCATAAACGGATTTGATATTTCTTTACCAGTAGCCGTTTGCTCTGGAATAGCCAATGCTTCATTGCAATAACATGGTGCATTGATAACCATATAGTTTTGAGTAAACTATCAACTATCAACGGATTTGAGATGTCTTTACCAAGAGCCGTTTGCTTTGGACTAGCCAACTCTTTACTGTAAAGCATGGTGAGTTGAGAACCATATAGTTTTTAGCAAACTATCAGCTATTAACGGATTTGAGAAGTCTTTACCAGAAGCCGTTTGCTCTGGACTAGCCAGTTCTTGATGTCTGTTAGACATGGTGAACTGATGACCATTTGTTGTATGGTGATAAAACCAACACTTAAAGATTCTTCTCACCTCCATCATGGCTTCCATACTCATCAATATGCTTTTGAATGAATCTAAGTAGAGTATAAGCATCTTCACTTGCAGTCCCAACTACTAACCTCAAAGAAAGCATTCTTTCAAGTGTTTCTTTTGTGAGTGGATACTTCCTTTCTGCAAGCATATGAATCTCAGTACCATCTTCCAGTATCAAGGTATGAACACCACAATGTTCATAAAAATCCTAGCTCTTAAGATTCCATCTTTCTTGATTCTACCAGAGTTCATCTTCTGCATTTGCATCAAACATTATCCTTAAATCTCCCCAAATAACTAGATCGACGCCTTCTGGAGTAGTTGTTTCAAATCTCTTCATCACAAGATTATATAACTCCTCAAGATCTAGCCTATCAAACCTTGTTACCATTTTAGAAAAGGTTTTAATTCACCTAGAACTTCCATCAGATCTAAAGATTCTGTAGTAAAGAATGCACTTCTGCTACCATAGCTGTAAAAATTCATAGAATTTTGATTCCCCAGATATAATTTGAAACCACTTCTCCCAGTACTTTTCTATCTACTATCTTCAAAAAAGCCATTAGTTGCTCTTCTTCTTTAAGATCAGCATCAGTCTTTTATCTTTTTGACTTCCTTTGTTGTTTTTATATTTTTTTTTATTTTCTTTTTTTTTGGTTTTTTTTTTTTTTTCTTTCATCTTAAGTCTTTCTTGCTTTGGTCTTTTTCCTGATACTCCTATCATGTCCCTTCTTTCTTAAACTGTCAACCTTAGTACTTGATAGGTTCTTCAAAGAACCTTTCTTAGGTACACCAGCTGCTTCTTTAGAATCTATTTACTGCATCACTAAATCCATTTAGGCTTGAAATCATCGATTACCCATTTCTGTCCTTTCATACACTAACTTTGAATATTTCTAGCAAATGTCTTTGCCTTCAGATAAGAGTGTTTGTAACCACCCATATTCTTCAGATACGTCATCATCAAATTCCTTAGTTGAGATTTAGTTGGTGGTCTACTTCTAATCTAAGCAGATCTTTATGCTGCTCTGAATTTTCTTTGAGCAGCAATTGTTTTAGCCAAGAACTTTGCTCTCACTCAATGTATATTCCCCCTCTCTCTTCCTGTTAAACTTGGCTATAGAACAATGCATCAGCATCATATCCCTACTTGAACTTCATCATACGTCGTCCGCTATAGCACCATAGATGCTTCTTCTTCCCTCTTGTCTTTCCCTTTCTACCTACCCCATCTTGCAAGTCTAAGCTATGTACCTGTCTAGCGATTTTTGCATCTCTTGCAATCTGACCAGAATCAAAATCACTTCTAGTCATCTTCTTTGCAGGCTCAGGTTCTTCTGAGACACTTTTGCCTTTGTCTTTAGGGTCAATTATTGGAAGTGGCTTCAAGGTTAGAATTGATCTTGCAGGTCTTGAAGAATCTTCAATATCTTTAATTGACACTCCTTTTTCCTTAGCTTTCTCTTCTTTCATCTTAATCAAAGTTTGAGCCATGGTGATATCTTCATCATCAAATATACTTGTTGTTGTAGGAGGAGTTCTAGGCTCAACAACACTATCTTCTTGCCTAGCAGCATCAACATTTGGTCTAGCAGTACTAAGTTATGGCCTAGCAGTACTAACTGTTTTGGGTACAGCAGTACTAACTAGTTCTTCAGTACTTCCTCCTTTATCACCACTGCCCTTGTTAAGCTCATCAGTTTCATTACTTTGCCTCCCTTCTTTTACAACATCCTCTGTTTCTATGTAATCCCTATCATCAGCATCAAGATCATCAAAGGCATCCAAAGTTGGTTCAGGTTTGGCATTTTTCCTCCCCTGTTTGGATACATACTCCTTCCTTCCCAACCTTTTCTTCATTGATAACCTTTTCACACTCTTTAACCATGCCCTGTGGTGTGAGATGCTTGGCTTACACTTCCTTTTCAACTTCTTGATTTGATCCTTCAATTTAAGGATCTCTGCAGCCTGAGCATCCTTGGAAGTTTCCAAAGCAAGAACCCTGTTGGACAAGTTAGTGCAAAGAACAAATAACTCTTCTAGGTTCAAGCCACCCTCAGCTTTTTTAGATGTGTGATCACCTGAAAGAAGACTATCATGGGATGGCTGGTCCCCTTTACTCCCATTAGTGCCCTCTAAAGAGTCCCTAGAGTCTTGGGTAGTGTCATGGCTAGGTGACAAGGCAGTCACAGGGGTTTGTCGTCCTGTATAGGGTAATTATGTAGGGGTGTTTGTTGTGTTCAGTGGTTGTCTCTAAACCCTACACCCTCAGGTGCTTGGTATGGCACCAACATGGAATCAAAGAGTGGAGTTACTTTTCCTGAAAACTTTACACCTTTCCTGGACATGTTTAAGAATACCTTTTGAGTGTGAGCTGGTGTAACATAAGACCTTTTCAGAAAGATCTATTAAGGACATAACAAGCAGTACTAACTGCTTCAGCCTAAAAAGTGTTAGGTAAAAATAAATCTGCTAACATTGTTCTAGCAGCCTCAATAAGGGTCCTGTTCTTTCTCTCAGCAACTCCATTTTGTTGTGAGATTCAGCATTACTGTATTCCTCTTGATCCCTTTTGACACACATAAATTCAATAATGTCACAGTACTTGAATTATGTACCATTATCACCATCTTAATAGTTATAACTTTTTGATATTAATTGGTTTTTCAATTTGTCATTATAAAGTCCTTAAGGATTCCCACTAGTTACATTCCCTTAGTTCTTTAAGAAAACCCCAACTAAACCTGATAAAATCATCAGTGATAACAAGGCAATAAGTTTTATGGGATTATGCTCCTTTACAAATGTAAGATCCCAAATAAGTCCATATGTAAAAAGCCTTGTACAGGGCTGACTAATAAGCTCACTAAATTTGGGCCTAACATGAGGCCATTGTGTTGCGTTCCATATTGACGAAGCAACACAGGTGGGTCCATTTTGAAAAATCTTTGAAGGTAAACCTCTTACAAGATTTCCCTTCCCAAGATTGTTTAAGTTTGTTAAAGGTTAACATGCCCAAACCTCCTGCTGCCATTTGTTAGATCATGCATAGTGGCCTTGCAATCAAACAAGCTAAAACTCCAGAAGTAACAATGTTTCTATGTAGAAACTGTACATATTGTATTTGTCTAATGGATACAAGTAATACTTGATTTTCATCAGGGCAACTTAAAGTCAGAAAGATCGCACAAGACATCAGTGATTTTTAAAGAGAACCTTGTTCTTCATGTCACACATCTTTGACCACAAAAAGAGATTTGAAATGCTTGTAGTTCTTTCACAAAACACACAATCCTCAAAATCCTAACTTTTCTTGTTATTTATTTTACCTTATACCAGATAAGTAACCTTTAAACCTCCAAAAGCCAACAGGGCCACCATTAAGTCTTGATATTCAACAAGGTAGGCCTTGTTATCCAGTCATGTCCGGAACATCCTACTATCAATAATCCCATCGTTCTTTAAATCCCTTGGATTACCTTGCACATTAAATAAGAGAGAATAGTTTCTCTTAGAGACGCAAGCCATTTTGGGCTAGGGGTCTTCCTAGTGGATCTTTAGAATTAACACATTTTCTAGAATTTGTGATCCAGCCAATTGTATTTGGATAATTTGTTCTAATAATGTCTTTTGGGTCTCCAATTATAACCTGCTGAGGGCTTAACAGCAGTTTCCTTTTTCCCCCCAACAGCACTACTGAAACTGCTTTTACCCTCAGCAGTAATAAAACTTTTGATTTTGAAAATTTTGTTCTTGGTGCTGTTGTTCTATTAAATGGCCTTCTGATAGGTGAATGAGTCTTATGAAAATTATTTCTGATGTGCACGCGTTATATGGAAAGTTTCTTAATAGTGAAAGCGTCGAAGGGAAAAGTGTAGTCGCGTGAGTGTGTCTGTGTAAGGTTTTAACTGTTTACGGCCAGTGTCTAGTTTCTGCTATCTGTAATGTTTGATGATTTACATCTACAAGGCTTATGGATGTAGGTATTCAACTTACTTGGCAGTACTAGGATGTACCGCGACCTAAGTCTTCGTACTATTGGCCCGAAACGAATAGTTCGACTATCTCTTTCGTCAATAGGTGTTTATCTGGTTTAAGAGGGGTTGCATTACCTATTGGATAAAGTTGTACAAGCTGGGATGTATCGCGACCTAAGTCTTCGCACTAGTGGACCGCTCCAGGACCCAACAACAGCATCCATAACAACAGTAACTATGACAAACGGTGATGGGATGTAGAGAGTGAGAACACTTCGAGAAACAATATCCCTAGAATAAAGTTCAACAAATGGGATGAGCTCGCGGGAGAGCTTATGCGATAGACGGCGGAATATGGTACTCAGTCGTTAGTTCGATGATGAATCAACTCCATTAGTTCAAGTGTGCACAAGTCGGTTAGCTCCACCAACAGTTCATGATCGTAAAGATTTGTAACGGCAGAAGTAATAACTTAAGAATGAGATAAGGTAGTTCAAGCGAGGCCTTAAGATTTCTGCGAAGTGGCAAGACACGATTGTGTTTTTAGACCTTTTTAACGGATTCTGGTGATTATCGGGTTCGAGTTCGTACTCGTGTCATATTGGATACCATTAAGCCCACTCATTTATAATTTATTATTTGCATAAAGAAGCGTCCCAATTTATGTAAATAATGAATTGATAAACTTATGGTTCGGTGATTTACAATTTCTTTATTTAACTGAAGAGGCGTCCCAATCCTTTTATATAAAGAGATTATAAATCATCCTATTGCAACACGCGTACACACAAAGTTTTCAAGGTGGTAGATGACATGACGATGCAGGTGCTCTAATGAGTATGGGGCGAGTGTTTAAACTCGTCTTCGGAGACGGAGAGTAAAATAATCAGGGGAGATAGACATACAGTTCAAAATAGTTGACGAGTATACGGTTAAAGTAAATAAGATAAAGGTCTTATGAACGGGTTAACATAGCAATTATTGTATCAATCCTCCTATTACAAGTCCCGCCCATACAAGACTTGTAATACTTAGATTCACACATAATTCCATGTAAACCAACATTGTGACGGGTTTCGTATAAAACGATATTGTATAAGTATCAATCCTCATTTTACAAGTCGCCCAAAACAAGACCGTAATACGTGATTCATACATAATTCCATGTAACAAAATTATGACGGTCTCCGTGTAATACGATATTGTATAAAGCTATGAAGAAAAATAATATTCTTAGAGACCATTGTTTCACTACATGTTGAGAAGAAATGGACCATTGTGACTCACTATGTCTAAAAAGTTAAAATGAGACCATTGTGCAAACTAACAATGTCTTAGAAATGTTTCTAGTATTTATATATTAAACTCTTATATAATAAAAACGCACGATGACAAGCAAAGGAATGCAAGCATATATATTATATATATATGTCATGTAAGCACTCAATGTAACAAGTAATGTAAGCAAGTAGTGTGCATGTACTTTGAAAATGTTTGATGTGATGCTATGTTTGCGAAAACGGCTATAGTCTAGGGTAAAAAATGCAACCTAGTTCTCTATAGCCAGTGCTCTGATACCAATCTGTTGTTAACACCCCAAAAATGTATCGCCAGCGGAAATGTGTCTGGGGGCGTTACTTCATAATACAACGCTAGATACAAGAGAACGACCTCTAAATGTGTCGTTTGAAAAGTACTCTCATTGTTTCTTGAAATTGTTATAACATTTGTCTCCATAATTGCAATACAATTGAAAAGCTTGAAATTTACCATAACGGAGATTTGATAACTTGTACTGTATTGTGAATCCATGAATGAAATCTTGTCAGTTTAGACTCCAATGCACATCAAATAATCCAAGCATCTAATTCACCTGAGAAAAACATGCTTAAAAGTGTCAACATTAAAGTTGGTGAGTTCATAGGTTTTGTAAGTATAAATGTTGAACCAAAGTTCCGTAAAGTAGGTATGACCGTTTAAATCCTTAAAGTTCTTCCATAATGTAAGTTATGATTTTTGGAAAAAAAAATTGTAAAGCATGCATGACCATTTAAATCCCCAAATAGTCACCAAAACATATGTATAGTTGAACCACCTTTGTTCAAAGTTTGTATTGCCACTTTATTCAAGACAACGCGCAAGTATTCATGTATATGTATTGTTGGCCCTGTAGACGCAACCAAATCGCTATATTACCGACCTGTTATAACGTTTGTTTGCCCAGTGATAGCTAATCACCCGAACGGGGATTGTCAATCCAGATTAGAATTATTTATAACTTCGCTGGAATCAACATGCTATACCGTTGTTTTGCCCAGTGATAGGAATCACCCGAACAGGGATTACACCCGAATTAGAATTCATTTCATAACATTCGCGCTCACCCTCCAAGTGATTTACAGTTCATGAAGCTGTGGCGTAGACTTATATATACCCATCACAGGTGTCCCCTCCAAGAACACCCGGGCATTTATTTAAAGAATATGTACTCCCGTTACCGGTGTCCCCTCCAAGAACACCCGGGCAGTAATGTAAAGAATATGTACTCCCGTTACCGGTGTCCCCTCCAAGAACACCCGGGCAGTAATGTTGTTGTTATCAGTTCAATCCGCTTAAAACTAAATCCGTAATCATTTCAAAGTAAGTATCTTTCATGTTAAAAAAGGAAGTCAGGTAATGTATAAATAGCGAGCTATAATAAATGAGTATGTCAACCACTTTGTAATCACAACATGTAAATGCTTTGCAAACGCGCCATGTTCTCACCCCAAAAATATATGTAAAACAAGTAAAACATGGGGCTATAAACTCACATTGATGTTGAAGAACGATTGGCGGGAATGTACACATTGAGTATAAGACGAAACAGAAACTGGAACGGCTCGACCAAGAAGTTGCAGCTTAACTTAACTGCTAAGTCCCACTAGCCTAGGATAATGAATTTGGGTTTCCCGATGGATAGTCACCTCAACGCGACACGTTGATAAAAGATTTAGATTTCAAGTTGTAGTAGTTTGGTGGTTGGTTAAATAAAATAAATCAAAAGTAAACGCAAAGTGTGTAATATATACCGTATATATCACTTATGAAAAATGAACAAGTATATAATTCGTACCGTGAATTATATAACGAAGATAGACAATCCAAAGATTTATGTGAAGTATATAATACTTTACAGGTATTATATAAGGAACGTGATAAAATAATTGAATTAATAATATTTTAGACACCAATTTAATAATAAAAGGTCCTTGAATTATTTGATGCACGTCTTAAAGTTATGAATACACAACCGATGTTTGTAAAGCTTGTACAATAGTTATGATTTTACCTTCTCGTCAGGAATTTAAAAAAATATTTTATAAAATTATTCTTCGTCATTATTGACGATCGTAGCTAAATCGTTGTCTCGTTTGTAATTGAAAGTATACTCTTATTCGTTGTAGAGTTATTGTACAGTTTTAATTAATATATCTTTAAAAAATATAACTTAGTCTTTTTTACGGGTTTCTTAAAATGATAAAGGTTTTGTAAAACATTACTAAATATTGAAATTTTATATAATTTTCGTCATGATCTTTTCCAGTTTATAACGTTTCCATATTTTATAAATTCTAATGTTTTCCACTTTCCAAAAACAACACCTCGTTTTTTAAATATCTATATATATTTTATATATATCAACTAAACAAAGTAATGAATATTCATTTATTTAACCATTAACCACCATTTAAGTTCAACTTTATAATTTATAATTCTCGTGTTATATTTTTTAGTCAAATTGTATAAACCAAAACGAACCCTTGGTGTCTTTCTGTTAATCCAAACTTCACCCTTGGTGCGTTCTTGGCTACCCAAACACCTTGTATGTGGTTAACTGCTAAGCAAACACTCCCGTTTGGCAAATCTGCAAACCAAAACACCCTTGTATGTTTTCTACTACACCAATCGCACCCTTAGTGCCAAAACTGCACACCCAACGCACCCTTATGATGAATTGCGGCCCACAAACACCCCTTTTATGTTGTTTTCTTTGCAAAGCACCCTTATTCGATGTTCCCAGATCCAACGCACCCCTTTGGTGAGTTTTAACAACCAACGCATAACTTATGCTGCTGCATAAAACAAACGCACCCTTCTGTGGGTTTTTAAGTAAATCCAAAGTAAACCTACAGTGGTGGCGCCACCCAAAACGCACCATTTTCGGTATGCCCAGATCTAAACGCACCCTAATCTTGTTATAACAACCAAACAAGACCTTTTTCTATTACAAAACCAAACCAACGCACCCTAACGGCTGTCACAACAGCCCAAATGCACCCTAGTGGCAGGTGGTGACTGCCAAAACGCATCCTTGTGGTTGGGGCGCAGCCAACCAAACGCACCGTGGTGCGGTTATATAAGCCAAACGTGCAGCTAGCTTACTGAACTACCAAAAACAAACACTCTTTTCTGGGTGTTTATGTAAAAACCACAACGCACCCTAGGTTGTTATAATTAAACCACACGCACCCTTGGTGCTAGAAAAATCAAAACGCACCCTGTTGGTGCTTATGAAGACGAACCAGACGCACCCTTGGTGGTCTGGTGGTGGCGGTGTGTGGTGATGATGGCGTGGTGTGGATGCGGCGGTGGTGTTGGCACCGGGAGGGGGGGTGACGGCGCGTGGGGTAGTGAATCGGATAGATCGGGTAGCGGGGAGCATTTTGGTACTCGGCCGGAAAACTTTTTCAGCGGCGTTGGTGGCCGGAGGTTGGCCGGATCCGGCGACCAAAAAAAAAAGAGAGAGAGATGCATATGTAGGTGTGTGTGTGTGTTTTTATGAAAATAAAATGAAATTTTTTATAACTTTTATATATATATATAAGTTTATAAATAAAGTGTAAGGTGTGAAATAGATGGGGGTAAATTTTGTAAATATTTCACAGGGACCTAAAATGTAAATTTTGAGTATTATTTTGTAGAATAGGGTCGAGACTCGTTTAGCGACTTAACGGATGATTCAATGACACGAAAACTTGCGCTTGTTTTCCAATCATTTTGTTGAGGAGTTCTAGCTACATACGTCCTAGCAGCCTCAATTAGTGTTTATTTCCTCCTTTAGAACTTTATTTTGTTGTAGGAGTTCTAGTACACTAAATGTCTCAAAATACTCTTCATGTGCACTAAAACTTGATTCATGTCCTATTTTTGAACTCAGTCCCTATTATCACATCTAATCACCTTACCCTGTGCATCTACTAGGAATTTTTCTTACAGTTATTAATGAGATTAAGAATGCCATAGTCTCATCTTAGTAGCTAGAAAAGAAAACCCATGTAAACTCTACTATAATCATCTGTGGACAACTAGGCAATACATTTTCTTCATAGGCTTTTTACAAATGTTGGACCAAACAAGTCCATATGTAACAAATGTAAAGGAAGATAATTGAGTTCTTTGTTTTGACTTACAGAGGCTCTGTGTGCCTTTCCCTTTTGACTGAAGCAACAACCCTGGAACTTAAGCAGAGAAACGTGAACCTTGGTGAAATTTGAAACGGCATAGACAGACGCTTTGTACGTCCAAAACCAAGAACATCCATAATTCACCGCAAACCCAAATAACACATAAATAAACTACCCCCCACATCCCCTACACCACCACACCTCACGCCCATCCACCACCCCCACACAAAATCCCCCCACCAACGCTCAAAACCCCCCCCCACCCCCCCCTCCCCCCCCCTCCACCCCCCCCCCCCCCCCCCCCCTCGGACCGTGTGCACTGGGGTTTTGAATTTTTTAAAAAGTTGGAAGGTAACCTCTTACAAGATTTCCTTAACTATTTTATTTCATGGTTTTTAAATTTAAGCCTCCCCCCCCCCGATACCTAGCCTTCTATGCAAAGTTTAGATTCATCAGATGTGGATTTTCAAAAGGCAAGTTAAACTCCTCCTTTAGGAACTAGGTTCTTTATCAACACTTTACATATTGTTCTTTCTAGGACTCTAAGTAAAACTTGACTTATCAATTAAACTTAAAGTCTTGGTATAAAACAATACATTCATGTGTCATAAAAGAACCTATCTTTTTATCACACATTGTGAGACACTATAGAGATTAAACTTTAAACTCTCTCAAAAATCACATTTTTCAAAATCTAGATTTACCAGTTTATAATGGTACTTTTCTGTAATTTTCCCTCTTTTAGGGTTCACCTCTAAAAGCACATATCCTCCATCTATCTCTTCATCGTTTGTACGATATGACATTTTCCCTGTCCATGTGCCTTGAGCATCCTACTATCAATCAACTCCTTGATTCTTGTAAAATCCATTTGTGGAAGGCCCTGCACATTAGAATAAGAAAGTCAGTTCTTGTGAGGACCCAAACAAATCACTTACTTAGATAGATCTACCTTGTGGATCACATAATCAAATATTTTGGGTGATTGATGCATTGTTATGTTAGAAACATGGTCGTAAAAATTTTTTGCTTTAGTTTCTAAACCCAAACAAGCTGAGGCTACTTAACAAAATTATTAATATTACCCTTAACAACATTAACTACGGCTTTTGGTTAGCAGTATTATTTTTTTTATCCCTACCAGTTATTAACCTTTGTATTAATATTACTGAGGTTTTTTTAAATGTTGCTCTTGTTTTTATGAATGGCCTTTTAACAGTTGATAAGTGCTGTTTTAGAAAGATATGACATTGGTCTAGCAGCATTCACTATTGTTTTCCATTACTGTTATTTTAGAAATATTTTGTCTAGTGGTATTAATTGATACTAAGCCAGACTTCATTAGTATTGCTCTTGGAACTAAGTTCTTTTTCACACAGGGGTGAGTCTTTTTAGCAAAGTTTTGATGATTCACCCTTTGAGCATTGTTCCAAACAGGTTTTACCATCTTTTGATTTTGAAACTGTTTTTTTATGGTAATTGCAATCAACTTGCAAATGATCAAAGCTTCCACACATATAACAGGCCTTATTAAACATCTCAAAATTGCTTCTTAGTTTTTGAGACATCATATTGTTCTAATTTCTTTGGTTGCCTCTTAGACTGTGAGTGTTTTGCCTATATTTCTCAACTTGTTTAACAGTTTTCCTAGCAGTTTTCTCTTGTTGCTTAGGTTTGACAAACTTTATCTTAGCAATACTAGGCTTAACTGTTTTCTTCTCAGTTTTAGTTTGAGAAACATTTTCTTCCTCACTATCTGACACCCAATCTTTAATAATTGGGGAATCATCAGACTTCCTAACTACCTTAGACACTTTTTCATCATACTTTCTATTCTCAACTACAGGCTTATTAACAAACTCATCTAAACCAGTAAAAGACAAATCAGGTGTTGGAGGCATGAAATTTCCTGTGTAGGGAGGTGGAACTGCATTATAATTTTCATAGCTTAAACCTTTCTTGAAATTATCAACAATCTGACACTCTATGAGCTTGTTTAAGCTATTAGATGCATGTTCAAATTTATCTACATAAGTTGAATGCTATCTTTTTCTTTTGAATTTTTTTAACCTTCTTCCTAAGCTCTCTAATAGTTATTTCTGCTACTTTAATATCCCATTTTAATCCATTAATGTTTTCTATATAAATAGACTTATTCTTTTTATAAAATTCAAGTTTTTCTTCCACTAATTCTAAACCTATTTTATAACCTAAAACCATTAAACTAGATTTCTCTAAATCTCTTAATAGTTGATCATTTTGAGATTTAAGTAATTTAACAGTTTTCATACAAGATTTTGAACAATTTAAATCATTGGATACCTTTGAGTCAGAACTTGAAGATGAGTAAGCCATGAGTGCATAATTAGGTCCTTCCTCTGCCTGATCACTCCAGTTATATCGACCAAGACCATCACATGACACCAAAACTGTGGAAGTAGTTGTTTCCACAAGCACACTCCTTCTTAAGACTTCCTTGTTCTTGTTGTTTTGATTTCTTAGAGATGTACACTCCCTAGCAAAATGTCCCCTCTTGTGGCAGTTGTAGCACTCCACTTTGGACTTATCAAAATCAATAGTCTTATTGCCTATAACATTAAGCTTCCTTCATGTATTCTTTAAAAACCTTCTAGCCCTCATAGTCAACATGGTCATTTGCCATCTCAAATCCATCTCTTCTATATCATCAGGATGGATTTGTTGCAAGTCCTCATGTGCAAGTTAAGGACTATTTGGTTGACTAGCAAACAATGAACAAATAACAGCATCACTCAAGTAATCAATATTTGTAAAGTTAGCAGCATTAACTTGAGTGCTAGCAGTAGAAACTCCATGAGCAGTATTAACTACTTCATTAGTGTTGTTAGTGTTGTTATTTGAAGAGGACACAAAATCCATGTTTTGTGTGCTTGAATTAAGCTAGACATCCCTTTAACTTCTGGTTCATACACCTTGAGGTTGTTATAGAGATCATCCATGTTCATTGTATCCAAATCAGCTTTATTCCTCCACACAACAGCATATGTGTTCCACTCAGGTGCCAAACTTCTTAATAACTTTTGATTAACATCTTCTTGTGAAAGCTTTTCATTCGAAAGCTCCAACTGACTCACAAGCTTTTAAAGCCTATCAAAGGTTTGATCAAGCATCTCTAAGCTTAGAGCAGTGAAGTTTTCATATTGCTGCTTTAAGAGATTTCTTTGAGTCTTCTTAGTAGCTACATTCCCACCAAATCTCTTTTCAACAGCTTCCAGCAACAACTTAGCATCCTTTATAGAGTTAAACTTTAACTGATGTTCATTGGGAATGCCCATTGTTAAAGTACTTATAGCCTTCACTTCTAATCTTCTCTGAGCCTTATCTTTAGTAGATGTATAGGCGTCACTTTTTCAACACCTTCCACAACTGCTGTTTTTGGCAAGGTTGCATCATTCTCTATGACTTCCCACAGTGCATAGTCTATCATCTGGATGTATTATTCAATCTTCATCCTCCATAACTTAAACTCACCCAGTTTGAGCATGGGAAATTTGGATGCAGCCACCATGTGTGCAAAATCTTGATCCATATCTTCTTAGCAAGATCTTGTGTACACAAACAAATTCTTCAAGATCACAGCTTCTTAACATGCTCTGATACCACTTGTTGATCCCACTTCAATAGATTGAATTCCTTAAGCTAGTATAAGGATTAGTTATATTAGATAAATCTAACACAACTATAGTAGAAACTGTGTTTGAGTGTATTAAAGATTATGCAGAATCTAATCTTTAATATTAAGAAGAATTCTTAATGGAACAGTAAAACTAAGAACATATAATTCAATAAACAATAAGCTCTAATATTATTAATGAAATAATACGAATACTCTTAATAGTATTAGGATTACAAAACCTTGAAGCTATGATAATTTTATGAATGACTCGTTTTTTATCTTGTGATATGTGTATTGGTATATATTAATCTCTATGCCCTAGGACCTCCTTTTATACACAAAGGATTCCTACACGGCTTACAATACTTTCCTAAGTAATCATAATCTTCTAAAAAAATAACTTATACATATCCTTTACCAAAATATCTCATACAAATCACATAAGCAGTACTAACTTCTTTACTAGCAGCATTAACTCCTTTAGCAGCATTAACTTTATACTAACAGTAGTAACTTTTGTACTAGCAGTAGTAACTACTTAGCAGTTTTTCTTCTAAGTCTCTGAGCAGTCTTAACTTTCACTAGCAGTAGTAACTTCCTCTAGCAATAGTAACTTTCTCTAGCAGTAGTAACTTTGTACTAGCAGTTGTAACTTCACCAGCAGTCTTAAACACATAGAATAATTTTCATTAAAATTCTCCAGCAGTACTAACTTTGACTGAGCAACATTAACATCAATCAGAACAACAGTAATACTAGCAGCATTAAGAAGGTTTTTAATCCCAACAATGGTGTATGGGGAGCTTATGGAATAAGCCGTATAGGTAGCGATGTCATGGGACTGAGCTTAAAAAGAGGTCAGTTGGTCAAAACATCAGTGGGAATGTGTACCCAGCTGATAAGTGGGTTTAACCCCTGAGCTAAAGCGAAAGCTGAAGTAGAACCAGTCATTGAGTCTGAATCAACCCCTGAGCAAGCGATCCCCTGATCTAAAACCGCTGAACATCAGAACCTCTGATCCTGATCCCCCTGATCCACTCCCGCTGAACCCAAAAAGAGGTGTGTTTTCCTTTTTAATTTTTTTTGGTACAAGACTCATTATAAAATGGTTTTGTTCAAATGTAATGAAAATAGTTATGGGAAAACTCGAAAAAGTTTGTTCAACTTGGGAAGGGAAACTAATTAAACGTCAGTAGACAATAACTTAGTTTGGAGTTTTGGGTTAAAAAACTTAGTTTGGAGTTTAGGGTTAAAAGAGCTTCGGCTAAACTTAAAGCTTAGACTAATCCGAGTAAAATCAGAACAGAAAAGGAAGAATCTCCTTGCCTTACGGCTAAAGCATCACAGATCCATGAACATGATAGCCATAATGCTGAAAGTTCATCAATGTCGGTTTAACCACCGCACCAAAAATGTTAATCAATTTACCATGCCTAAACAGCAAGAAAGAATTGGCTATTCAGGAGCAAACGGCTACCGATAAAGAATCAACAAATCCATTGATGGCTGATAGTTTGCCAAAAACTATAGTGCCAACTAAGTTGGTCAAGCCACAAGGTTTCAACTTGAGGCGAAACATGGGTATTCAAACACCCATAAAAAACTAAGGATCAAACCTTAGTATCGAAGCAATTCTATCAAGGGATTCAATCCCTAAAAATGGTGAAAAATATCAGTGTGTAAAGCCTTCAAAAATTGCTACTCGAGAAGCATTTTTGAGGGGGAGAAAGACACACCCATGATAAGAACTTCAAAGACACACTCCTGATAAGAACTTCAATGCTAAACCTCTCTCATCACAAAAATACCCCACCATACACTCAAACAATGTCACTCTCACAAAACAAACACACATAAAACATCCACTCACACAAATCAAAACACCAAAAATAAAAAAAACCAACTCAAAATCAATTTTACAAATCTCGTCCCAAACTACAAACACACACAAGATCACGACAACAACATCACGACATCAAATCATATTCATATCTTAACATAACAACCCATAACAAAACCAAACCATAACATGCCTTTCTGATATCAAAACTAAACTCTTTCCAACCCTCAAGAACCAGCCGACTACAACGGGAGCTTTGTCAATCTGGAAATGGATTGAGATTGTTTAGTTTTAGAAATCGATGCATTAAGATGATTATTGGTTGTAACTTAAAGAAATTGATTGAAAATCAGTAGGAAAAGTGTTGTTAATAGGGTTTATGGCTAAGATAAAAATGGATTGTTGTGTTGTGAGAAACTAAGATATAAGGGTGTTTGTTATTGGGCAGTTTGATGACATGATGAACTTGTAAAGGTGTAACTGATATGGTGAATGAGGGCTGTGTTTGTAAACATGGAAAAAGGGCCGAGAATGAACAAGGGTCAGTGTCAGTGGTTGGAAAATTAGAGAAGCTAGGGAGGAATGGTTTAGATGGATACGTACTCAGCTGATACGGGTCGAATAATCTCAAGAAGCTGATTAAAACCATCAGCTAGTGCGGCAAGTTCAGATTTAAGTATAATAGTGGGCTTCAATCAGTGGTTCACTGGATTGAGGAGACATGTGACTGATCACCACAATCCGGTGGTTCACGTTCGATTGAGGAGACCATTTGACATCGATTCAACACATAGATTTTATATTCACCAAAATAAAACAAAAGTGACCGGTGAGTAGGGGCGTATGGTTGAGATGATTCATCTAAAATGAAGAGGCCTAAAATTCCATCCCACTTCACCCAAGTCATCAAGCAAAACAAAGATTCTGGTCATGTGGGACCTCCGTACCCACATTAACCACCGAACCCTACCTCATGATGAAACCAGTCAATAAAAAAAACAACCCAATTTTTTTGCGATACTTTATGAATGACTATCCAACCTATGTGCCGTAAACCTATATTAACGTGATGGGTCAAAAGGGTTTAAAAGATAACAAACATGATTTTCAAAATTGTTAAAAAAAAAAAAAGGTCTTCACTTTCTGTTCTTTGGTGATGGCAACTTAACAACAAAACAAAAAACCTGTAAATAATTTAATATCATAATGTTTTTACTCCTTCCCTTTGTTTTAAAAACTTAGTATGTAAAAGAAGGCCTTTTAAAATTCTCACGCTACACATCTCACTAAACAACCACTGTGCAAAAGATAGACATATGGCTATATATCTAATTACAAAAGGTGGATAATGTTTATGGGCTAATTCAGAGCTAAAGAACCAAATTACCCACATTAGTTGACAAAAACTTTAATGAAATATATACCAAATATGAGAAACCAGGGACTCTAAAATACGCAGAACTAAAAACAATTAAAAAAGGTTCAGCAAGTCAAAAATACATCTTAAGATGTTCTGTTCTTGTTCTTTCATTTTTTACAATAGTACTAGAAGAAAGACTCGTCCATAACCTCCATAAATAAAAAATAAACCTGATAAAGAACCCTCTATGCGGGACCTCAGACGAGCGAGTAAAGAAAGGGAACCCATATCACATGTGATTGGATTCCAAATGAGTACTTTGGCAAAATGGTTCACACACGTTGACTCCCAAGAAGACATCTTGAAGTGAAGATATGAAGATAAAGGCGAAAAACTACATCCTAAATATGCAAAAAAAGGCAGGAAGACAAAAATGTAAACACAATGAGTAGTTATATAAGTACGTAAGGCCAGAGCTATAAAACCAAATAGTAAAAAACTAACTAATATTATATGTATTTTTTGCTTAATTTACTATATTTAGCCTTTGTTTTTTTAAAAAAAAAAAAAAATCTCTTTTCCTCCGTTTATTGGAAGCTTTGTTAGCCGTTACTTTTTTTTTTTTTATCCTTTTTTCTATTTCTTTTTTTTACGCCATCCTAAAATATAGTCAGAACATATTGAATAGATATAGAAAAGAGCGTTAAAGAGGATTGATACCTCCACACCAACACACAACACCACACAACCCGCAACCACCCCCCCGACCAACCGAACCACGACAACCCTCTCTACAACACCACGCCGCACCCCTAAACACACTCCCCGCAATCAATCTTCCCCCCCCAGCAAAAACCACACCTACACCCTTACAGACTAAAACACCCCACCCTACTAGAGATGACAAATGCACACCGACGCCAGGCGATAATTATCTCTAATGCTATCCAAAAAAACTCCACAATAATCAAAAAAAATAAAATAAATATTAAATTGAAACACCACACCCCCAACCACCCCACCAAACCCACACCACTCTGCAACTCCCCACTCTCTTGACAACCCCCCCCCTCCGTTCACGTAACACAACACCCATACATCATCAACGTAGAACAAGAAAATGATAACCAACCATAATTAGCCACCACCACTACCCCAACCCCCCCAGACCTCCCACACCCCACACCCACTCATCTCACCCACCCACTAACCCCCCCTTAACCCCCCCCCCCCCACCCCCCTAACAACCCCCCCCCCCCCAACCACCTACACCCCACCCACAACCCCCCCCCCCTAACTGCTAACACAATGACCCCCCCCCCCCCCTCCACCCCAAAACCGACTCTACGATGACACTGAAACCCCAAACAAACCCCACCAACCGACCCAAACTAAGCCACCAACCACCAAACCCCCCCGAACCGACCACCCAAGCCCCACCCTCCCCCCCCTGTTTACCAAGCCCCCGGCCCCCCACACCCCCCCCAATACTCGCCCCTTTTGACACCCCCGTCAAGAATAAAAAAAAAAAAAAAGGCCCCTCACTACCTACCCCCCCCCCCACCAACCTACCGCATCACCCCACACCCACCCAACCCACAAAAAAAAAAAAAAAAAAAAAAACCAAAAAAAAAAAAAAAAAAAAAAAAAAAAAAAAAATAAACACCCACAAAAAAAACCCAAAAAAAAAACAACCCCCTGCCCAACCACCCAATCCTACCTCCAATACCAACACAAAACGCCCACACCCCCTCCACTACACCCCCACTCCCACGCCCCTATCCACCCCCGCCCCCCCCCAACCAACCAGCCCCCACCACCCACACCCACCATAACACCAACAACCACACCCACATCCACCCCCCCCCCCCCCCCCCACCCCCACCCCAAAAAAAATACCCACCCAAAACCCCACAACCCCCCCACCCACCACCTCACACCCCCCCCCACCAACACCCCTACTTTACTCCCCCTCCCTCCCCCCCCCTCAACCCCCCCTCCCCATTCTCCTCCAAACCAAAGCCCCCTCCCGGCCCTCCCAGCTCACAACACCGCCCAACCAACCCCCCCCCACCCTTCTAACCCCCCAAACCAAAAACTAAAAAACCATACACTCCCCACAAACTCAACACACCTCACCACCCCCCCAAACACACCACGCCCCCACCTCCAACCCACCCCCCCCCCACCACCTACAAAACCCCCACCCCCCCCGACCCACAAACCAACGTCCCGCCACACCACCACCCTCCTCGAACACCTCCCCCCCCCCTCCCCGCCTCACCCCGTTCACCGACTCGTTTCACGCAGACTCGTGAAAGGCACAACAAACCACCAGCCTCACAACAAACAACCCCCCCCCCATGAACCTCAATCACCCTCGACCACCCCCATCTACCCACCCTTCCCCCGCAGCCGCTTCTCAAAAAACAACCCTTCCTCCCACATTCAACAAACACCCCCTCATCCCCCAAAACAAACACACACAAAACACCCAACCCCCGCACCCCCTCAATCCCACCACCCCACCCCCCCTCCCCGCCCACCTTAAAAACCCACCCACCCTATCCCACCCACTCAGCACTGTACACAAACCCTTTCAAACTCACACCTCCCCCACCTCACTCCGACCCCCACCTCCCCCACCGCCCACCCCAAGAAGACAGAAACCCAATCACTCCCACCTCACCCCTCCCTCCCCCCTCACCACAAAACACAAAAAAAGAAAAAAAAGAAACTTTCACACCACACCATACCAGCACCCAACAACCCCATTCCATCCCTCAACACACCCCCACATCCGCCACCACGCAAACAACCCCACTCGCTATCAAAACCACAAATTCCCCCACATCCCAAAACCAACCACATCACCACAACAAAAATAATCAACACCACATGTACTCTAAACCACCCGAAACAACTCAAGTGGTAATTTAAAAAAAACTAAAAAAAATCACAGTGAACACCATAGAACGGGTAAATTTAAGGGAATAGATCTAAAAACAATAAGTCTAGAAAAATAATGCACATTACGAAAATAAGCTAAAATTAAAGCTCACACACACTCCACAGACTCGAAAAGATTTAGATCTAAGAAAAATAAGCTAGAATTAAAAAGCAACAAACTTTATGCTAGAAAATAAGCTAAAAATAATAGATCTACTATTTTTAGATCTAATCCACCTGAAACTAAGGTGTTCAATCAAATGAACTCGGATCGGGTATGATTAAGGATTAGATCTATATAAAAAAAATAAGCTTGAATAAAAATAAGCAATCGAAAATAAGCTAAAATAAGCTCACTCGAAAAGCTCTAAATCGAAAACAATATAAAATAAGCTAGTCTAAATAAGCTATGGAAGTAGCTTATTAGAATATATGCTTAAGAGATGGGATCAAAAAAATAAGCTATAAGCCTGAGCTTATATGGAAATAAGCAAAAGAAGAGAAAGAGTAGAAGAATAAGCATAAAAAGAAAATAAGCATTAAGAAATAATAAGCATTTAATAAAAACCAACCTTAAACATCTTCATTAATAAGCTCAAAATCTTGATTACAATAAGCTAAAAAAGCTTTTACAATAAGCTAAAAACTATACTACACTACTCCTAAAACTAAAATAAACTAAAAACTAACACACTCTCTGTTGCTGCGTCTGTTGATTTATATAGCCCAAGTAATGGGAGGGGCAATTTCGTCCTTTTAGGTATCCAACCAATAATACTTCCAGATCTAGGGGCTCTTTGGTCAATTCGCAACTCCCACCGCCTCATTAATTTCCAATGATTGGCTACTGTTGCATCGGGATCCAATCCTAGTATAACAACTGATGCCAGGCTGTTTATTCCATTTTGAGCCAATGAGAGAGCTCCACGCGTCCTTCTAGAATCCTCTAATGCCGAACCTCGTACCGACCCTGCAGTTCGAATCTCGTACTGACACCGAACCTCGTACCTGCAATCCTATAAACAGTACCTCGTATTCCAATCATTAGGTGGCCATGTGTCACCTGAGCCGTCATCGGAGCCACCGCCGAACCACCGGTCAACCACCACATGACCACCTGTTAACCACCGCCGGATCACCGTCGGACCACCGGTCAACGATGGTTGACCTCCAGTCAACGGTCAGATCAATCGGTGGCCACCGCTGCCACGTGGCATGCCACGTCAGCATGTAGGTCCCATGTTAGCCAACGTGGCAGTGCCACGTTAGCCGATTGGGTCCCACTTGCCTACGTGGCAGCCACGTCAGCTGCTGACGTGGCGGAGGGGATAATAACCCTCCTGCATAGAATCGAACTCACGACCTCTCGTTTGAATTCTTAAGGAACCAAATGAGACCACCTGCGCTAGGCAGTGGTCTCATAATATACATGCACTATTAATTACTTAACCCACTTTTGGCCCTCTTCATTATATTAGTATCAAAGGTTTAAACAGGGACGAAAAAGGGTCAAAATAAAAAGGTTCGCATATGAAAGGCCGGTACCGTTGGACTCGTAATTTCGTGCTCTTTCCAATGGTGTGATCGAGGAATATTAACGACTTGGTTTGAACCTCGATAAATGTAAAAACATCGTCGAAAGTCACCCGAAAATTACCCTTTTTGCTTTGTTTTCAATCCTTTGTACCTATAAGACATAAAAACACAATACAAACATATTTGCAACATATTTATCCATATATTAGTGTTTTAGTCCGTTTATTAGCATTTTCCGGGGTACAAATGATGTGTGTTTTAGCGCACATCAAATTCCCCCACACTAAGCCATTGCTGGTCCCACACGCAATGTAAATAAAACACGCCCGAAAATAAATAATAAAATCTCCTTTTAACTTATGACCCCTCACAATCAAACAAGAACATAAAAGGTCCATTAAGAAGGTTCAAAAATCATTTATTTCGAAAGCGCCCCCGTTTTAACCACTTATTCAATAAAAGATAAAAACTAAGATAAGAATTAAATAACATTATTTAAAAGGCTTAAAGAACGGGAGTTCATCATCCTTGATTTTCACAATCTCCAAACTAAGCTTAAAACGAAATCACAGCCAAATATAAGATAAGATGCTAACACTACTCATAAATGCTAATTGTGTAAGTATAATCTTAACTTTTCGCTCCCATTATTCCTAAATTCGTCTAAGTATTTTATTATTATCTTTATTGATGACAAATAAATTATGTCCTTATTAATATAAATTAAACCCGGTTTAGACCACAATTAGTCTGAAATCCTTTCCTAAAGAGACGATATGGTGAGAATAGGGTCCACATTAAGGTTCTAAATTCGCATGATTTAGGGGTTATCCTTTTTATTTCATCCGCAACAACTCAACTACGAGTCCAGAGACGGAGGCTTTATTTAGATAACTTCGAAGTCAAAATTTTGCTTTATACTTATTATTATTGCAACATTATTAAACCTCGGTCCTTTAGAAGGCTGCAACATCGGTTGTGAGCCGGCAAGATGCAGCAAACATATTTCGACCTCGGTAATTTCCTTGACCTTTTAGAAGGCTGCAACATTGGTTGTGAGCCGGCAAGATGCAGCACCTTTTTCTTACAGTCTCGGATTATTATAACTATGTGCCTTATATTTAAAGGCTGCAAACAGACGGTTGTGAGCCGTCAGATGCAGCAAACTTTATCCAGCCACACTAGTTTTTATTATTAGTCTTCCCTCCATCCTTTAAAACAACTCGTCACATAGGTTATGCGTGGACCATGATCCAGAAGTCTTATTCGGTTTCGGTTATGACATAATTAGTATTTTTATAGCCAAATTTCAAGTCTTGTGATCTTTTAACCAACGCCGACATCGGTATACGAGCCGACCATGGTCCAGGAGTCTATTTCCCCACAACACTGACAAAACCTCGATGTGTACCTTACTTTCACCAGAAGGAATCTCTACGAAGTGATTTAAACTAAGAATCGCAAAAACCTAAAGCAACTTTATTTTATTCAACAATTATATAGAGTTTAGTAAGCTGTAGGAGCAATAAGCTACAATTAACCTCTACGAGATCTAAAGATATTCAACTAAATCCACGCATAGCATCAAAATTATATTTAACTCTCATCATATTTCGTCCTTTGCAAAAATTTGAAAGTTGAGCAAACGCTTAGGTCTAAAAAAGCTAAGGAGAAAGCTAGAGTTTAAAACTCGGTCAAGTCAAAAGCTACCTAGTTCTACGGGCCTACTTATTTTATACTTTAATATTTTCATCATTCTTTTTTCATTTTATATATATATATATTATATATATTTATATATATATATTCATTAATAAAAACAATAAAAATTTTAAAATTTTGGTCAAAACGGGGTTGCGTGGGAACACATATAGGCACAGGTATGATCACATTTCGATTCATCAGGCTTTTATAAAAATTAGAAATGATTTTGCCCTGATGAGATAAGAGAGGAGAAATGAGAATACCAAGATTGAACACTTTGTCCTCGTTTTCGGACGAAAACGGAAGCAAAAGGTCAAACACTGGACAAAGGGTGGGTTGGGTGGGTAAAAAAGATTGCATAGAACATGTGTTCAGGAAATGTACCACCCTTTCGTTAGTAACAACACCCGTACGGGCTTAAAATCAAAGCCAAATCTCAACATCTGGTTGGTTCGGGAGGAGGACGAGGAGATGACGGATCATTAAAATGATCAAGGTTAGATGACTCATTTTCGGGAAGGGGAGGGAAATCATTGCTAAGCAATTCTGCAAGAAAACGAATATCCCCTTCCGAGTCATAGTCGTCATTCTCAATGCCCGGTGGCATCGAGTCATCAGAAGCAAGAAATAAATCGATCTCCTCCATATGAGAGTCACTATCCTCAACGAGGATAAGAGATGGGGAGGGAGACTCGATAATCGTATCAACATTTTCAGAATTACATTCTTTCGGCGGTCGTGGAGATGAATTATCATACAACAAATTCTCAACAAGACGGATTTCTTCCTCTAGATCAAAGTCGGCTTCTCATTCCGGTGGGAATTTGATCGATATGAGCGAGTTCACCGAAGAACTCTTCGAGAAGATAATCAAACTTAGGTGAAGAATCAATTAAAATATCACGGTTAAGCAAAGATTCGATAAGATTAGACTTGGCATTGAAACAATGCGGATCAATCTTTGGAGAAATGATTTTTCCATCATTCAAAAAAGCGGGTTCGAATAAATTTTGAAATTTTCATCGGAAAGTCCTCACAGAAGTGATCGTCTCACTAGAGGTTAAATCGTTGTTTGAATCAAAGAGAGGATTCGTGAAAGTTGTAAAATTCGAAGAAGTTTCATCACACTCGGGCACATCACATTCACTTTCGTTATCGGAAAAATCCTCGGACTCACTTGGGATTGGGACAAGGTTCTCAACACTAGACTTTATTAATTCGTCTGATTCCTTTTCAGGAATAGTGTCAAGATGCTCGTCCCCCATTATGAGAGAGTCCTCGGGTTCTTCAGTTGGTAAGTCGGAGGGGAAGATTGTATAGCAACATATCGGAGAATATCGAGCCACAAAAAATAATATCTGCAAAGGAATAGAATCATCCTCATCCGTTCATTTAATTTCAAATAGATTTCATACGTTGTGAAGCAGCAAGATACTTTTCTTCCATTAAAACGCGCTCCTTTTTCCGCATCTCGATGTCCAAACCATTATAATCTTGCAAGAGTTGTTTAATTTTAATCTCACAATCTCTTTCATATTCATCATCAATCTTCTCACCTCGAAATCTTTTATAACTCAAATCATTCGTGATATCTTTAATTTCGTCATCAATCAACCGCTTCTCTACTCCCTTGTTTTTAATACTATGTCTTTCTTTTTAAAACTCTTCCTTTTTATTAATCCTCTCGATTTTCAGAAGTTGAAGGTAGAAAAAATTACCGGGTTGAATATCTTGGTCAAGACCGAAGGAATCACATATGGGTTAGGTTCATAGTAAGTTTGATTAATCGGTTGACATTGAAAAGTTTCATGAGGACCCCCACAGTTTTTACAGCAAAGATATTGTTGAGAAAAACTCGGTGAATTTTGTGGATAATAATTATCACTAAAGTTTTGATTGTAGCACGGTTCCGGCTCATAGACAAGCGGGACTCGTGATGTACAATCGGAACCATAGTAATGATTGTTACCACAAAAATCACAAGAGTATGTAGAGGGTTGTGGAGGTGGGTAAGAAAAATCGGGAGGTGTGTCATTATAAGAATAAGGATTTGGGTCATAGACAAACTCATTTCCGGATCCTACATTGCTATAGCCTGTAGTTTCTCCATTAACGGACCTTCACACCCACGAGCAAACCAAAAATGGTTATATGAAGACATGTCGAAGAATTAAACGGATAAGAGGATAAAGAAGATAAGAATTAAATGAAGTCAGAGGATAAAGGAGAATATTTTTTGAAATTTTTTTTATTTTTATATTTATTTAAAGAAAATAAAATGAAAATATTTTTGGTATTTTAAAATTTTAATGAAAGAAAATAAAATAGAAAAAGGAAAATATTTTTGGTTTTTATATTTTTTTATAAGTACGAAAATAAACTTTCAAGACGAAAGGATCTCCAAGGCACTAACTACAAACACTTCGCGTAAATCGTACACCTCTCCCCGGCAGCGGCGCCAAAAACTGATTCGATAATTAATATATAGTATATATATATAATATATAACTAAATAATAATACCAAATAGTAATAGTATAGAGAGTATCCCGTTTGATATAAAAATTGCTTGAGGACAAACAATATTTTATCTCCCGGATGTCGTATCCCGACGAGAGATGAATTTGAAATCCACGAAAGCGTTTTGTTTGATGCTTGAATATCGAATATTTTTGTTTTTGGTTCTAAACTAAAAATTTAATTAAACTATTTAAAAACTAGATAGCAAATAGCGAGTAATTAAACGAAGAACGGTATATTATAAAAGGTATGCTTGCTAAGTGTATTGATTAGATCTTTAAGTGTGAATTAAACATACAATTAAGACTATATCGATGAATCAATATCTTTCAAACAAATTATCCTCTCACAACGTTAGCTTATATTGAAAACAACTTTTATTAAGATATCGATTACTAAATTATTACCTAATTATCCTTACGGCTTTTGCCCGCTCGAACAACCAAAACAATAATCTAAGTAATATAAAAATCACTAATCAATATTTTTCCCTTTTTATTAATCACACTTAATTCACTAAACAATTTAACACTTAACAAGCATATATAAAAATCTACTCACTACACATATTAATAAAACTAACAATAATCAACAAAGCGAACAATTTTAAACTAAATAATAAGCTACAACTACTAATAAGAGAAAAGGAAAAGAAAGAAAAACCCGATTGAAGAAAATGGAGACGAATTTAAACCACCCGATCTTATAAACTTAATTAAACACTAAAGATTAAAACTTTATTAGTTTTTATCACTACTTAGTTAATAAAGCTACAAACTTTATATACTAAATAGCCTTAAAAACTAAAAAGTTTTAACCTTTAATAGTAAAACAAGCTTATAAGACCCATAAGCTCCTCGTCTAAGAGTTGGATAGATTTCATCAACATTATAACAAACAAGGGTTAAGATGAACAAGATAATAATAAGTTACTAAGACAAAATAAGCTAGATTTTATTCTAAAGACAATAAGCTAATAAAAAGATGAAAACTTTAGATCTAAATCTACCCGAAACTATGGTGTTCAATCAAGTGAACTCGGATCGGGTATATTTAAGGATTTAGATCTAAGAAAAATAAGCTAGAATTAAAAAGTAACAAACTTTATGCTGGAAAATAAGCTAAAAAGACAAGATCTTTTATTTTTAGATCTAATCCACCCGAAACCAAGGTGTTCAATCGAGTGAACAAGAGACGGGTATATTTAAGGATTATATCTAAAAACAATAAGCTAGAAAATAAGCAATCGAAAATAAGCTAAAATAAGCTCACTCGAAAAGCTCTAAATCAAAAACAATATAAAATAAGCTAGTCTAAATAAGCTATAAAAGCTTTTACAATAAGCAAACTAATAAGCTAAAACACATAAAAATAAGCTACACTACTCCTACACTATATTAAAAATAAACTAAATCTAACACCCTCTGTTGCTGCGTCTGTTGATTTGTATAGCCCAAGTAATGGGAAGGGCAATTTCATCCTTTCAGGTATCCAACCAATAATACTTCCAGATCTAGGGGCTCTTTGGTCAATTCGCAACTCCCACCGCCTTATTAATTTCTAATGATTGGCTACTATTGCATCAGGATCCAATCCTAGTATAACAACTGATGCCAGGCTGTTTATTCCATTTTGAGCCAACGAGAGAGCTCCACGCGTCCTTCTAGAATCCTCGAATGCCGAACCTCGTACCGACCCTGCAGTCTAAACCTCGTACTGACACCGAACCTCGTACCTGCAATCCTATGAACAGTACCTCGTATTCCAATCATTAGGTGGCCACGTGTCACCTGAGCCGTCACCGGAGCCACCGTCGGACCACCGGTCAACGGTGGTGGCCAACAGCAGTCAACTACGGTCAACGGCGGTGAACCACCGGTCAACCACCACCGGACCACCTGTCAACCACCGCCGGATCACCGTCAGACCACCGGTCAACAGTGGTTGACCGCTAGTCAACGGTCGGATCGAACGGTGGCCACCGATGCCACGTGGCATGCCACGTCAGCATGTAGGTCCCATGTTAGCCAACGTGGCAGTGCCACGTCAGCCGATTGGGTCCCACTTGCCTATGTGGCAGCCACGTCAGCTGCTGACGTGGCGGATGGGATAATAACCCTCCTGCATAGAATCAAACTCACGACCTCTCGTTTGAATTCTTAAGGAACCAAATGAGACCACCTGCGTTAGGCAGTGGTCTCATAATATACATGCACTAGTAATTACTTAACCCACTTTTGGCCCTCTTCATTATATTAGTATCAAAGGTTCAAACAAGGACGAAAAAGGGTCAAAATAAAAAGGTTCACATATGAAAGGCCGGTACCGTTGGACTCGTAATTTCGTGCTCTTTCCAATGGTGTGATTGAGGAATATTAACGACTTGGTTTGAACCTCGATAAACGTAAAAACGTCATCGAAAGTCACCCAAAAATTACCGTTTTTGCTTTGTTTTCAATCCTTTGTACCTGTAAGACATAAAAACACAATACAAACATATTTGCAACATATTTATCCATATATTAGTGTTTTAGTCCATTTATTGGCATTTTCAGAGGTACAAATGATGTGTGTTTTAGCGCACATCAAGGGTTCTTACATAGAAAACACACAATGTAATATTATAGTGATAGGGTTCTCCTCCCATTGGTTCATAAGCAAAGCTATGAACAATGGGAGTTTTATTTGTCATTTAATATCCCGGTTGTTGGTTCGCAAACAACCGGGTGCACTTGTAAATCTTTGATTCATTTCTAATAAGATTTATAAACGTTGAAAAGTACAAATGATGTTATTAGTTAGCCAAATGGGTCTCGTGGTTAATATATCAGATATTACACGATTGTCATGGACCTACACTTATCATTCAACTAGATCTAGAAAACGGACAATGTAGACTAGATGTTGGGATAGCTCTCTATGTTTCAATTTATATATTTAGAGTAATAGGATCACAAATATTGACTTGTCTTTGCCTTTGGTTTAGTGAACAAGTTGGACTCGCAGGTGACCTAGGATCAACAAATAACGTTCTGACTCTTTGGGTAAAGATCTGGACAGTGGACTACTAGTATATAAAGAGTCGTTAAGTAGTAAGTTAGTAAAGTCTCGATGAGCTAGGATTCCGTCAGATTACCATTATTGTCTCCTAAGATAGATTAAAATCAACAGCGATTGCTTTATGTGGATGTGGTTAATTGTGACAGAATTGCCATGTCTAGGTTTTAGGAAGAAGTACCGCCTAAATCTAGAAATGATATATCAACAACGAGATAAGACAATCATTGCACTTATAAACTAAAACTTTCATTTTATTAGAATAAATATGGTTTATACGTTTTCCTTACAATAGGCTTGACCGCTTCTCTATCTTCTAAATATCGGCTTGTGTGTGTTAATCGCCCAATCTCAGTCTAGGTAAACCAAAACTCGTGCCAGTCTCTCAGGCTGAAAACCCCCCTCTGTGTTAGTTTTATGTTTAACTTAGGTATAACATAGAATAAATTAGGACTAACTTGGACAACTAAAATACTGCTTGACTTAAGTATTAACTCTCTCTCTCTCTCTCTTAGTGATCGACACCCTACTTACCAACGAAACTACAACTGATCGGGTACACTGCCCGTTAGTGTTGTTTTAGGTATATTCGGCAAAATATAAATAGTAAAACTTGATAATAAATAATACCTAGACACAACGACATATCAGAGTGTTACTGTCACTCTAGTACTTATCTTATCTGATAAAATCGTTTATAGCTCAAGATTGATTAGATCTTATATATCTAGGATGAACAATAACAATGATTGATAACACGCAACGGAATAATAAAGAACACAATCATAGTTATCACAGGGTTTTCTTTTTTAAACGTTTCCCTATTACCCCAACTATAATTTGGGGCTATACCAACTAACTATTGTGTACTATTCGACTCTCATCAGTCGACTTGCTATCTAACTATCTAGACTCTCATCAGTCGATTTGCTATTTAACTATTGCTATTTAACTATCTAGACTCTCGGGAGAGCTGAAATTAACTATCTAGAAGAATGTTTTTTGATTAAATGAATTTCTCCGCAATCTTAAAAACTAAAATTAGCAGTTACAGTTAATTCAAAACCGTATTTGTTAAGTTATATGGTCTTTTTCTAGAAAATTAAAAAAAAATTAAATCTCCTGATTGTAAATTGATGGGTTAACTAGCTAAGATCGAAGCCAAGGTAATGATCATTTATCCCTTTGTTTTGTTAATCATTCGTTATTCAATAAGATTGAATGAATACAATCAGAAAATTCAAAAATTGTGTCGATCTATCTATGTGTGTTTAATCGTGTATTGTTGTGAGTCGTATTTTTTTCTCTTAGGGGTTCTAATTTACTAAAGATATAGAAGTTTATGATGTTTGATTCCAATTAGTTTTTCATATGATTTATCTTTTCCAGCAAAGTTTTGTTGAGTTATGCATATCAAGTGTTTGATGAAATGTCTAATTGATATAAGTTAGTTTGTAATTTCTGATTTCTGTAGGAAATTATTGAATTGGTTTCTTAACAGTATTTTCACAAAGATGGATTACACGCCTTCAAGCATTAGAAAATTTACCACCTGACATTTTTCTATCCTCTCTCTCCAATTGCTGCTATCTCATCTCCGAGTTTCCTATCATCTAATTTCAAAATTCACATCAAACAACATTCTTCAAACTCTAAGGTAAATAATTTGTTTGTGCTATGTATTTATACCCAATTCATATCCGTGGGGTTTTATCATAATTATTCATATCAGGTGTTTTGCTTGATTTATTTTGGGGGTTTTGTTTATTTGAAGTTTCATTATAATATGTATGATTGTGTGATTTTAATTTGTTTTTTTGTTGGTTTTGCTTGTATGTCGTGGCTTTTATAGTTTTGATTAGTTTTTTGATTAAATGAATTTCTCCACAATCTTAAAAACTAAAATTAGCAGTTACACAGTTAATTCAAAACCATTTTTTAGAGTTGTATACGAACAACCAGCTCCTACTCAAATGTTCCAACACAAGTTTTTAGAAGTAACAAAGTATGCTCCTGAAACTATATATGAGTCTGCATATTGTGAAGTATGCAAGCTGTTTTACAGATTTCATGCCTATTCCCAATTGATGCCATCATCATCTTCAGGCTCTACTACTTTTTCACCAGTTAAGTCTACCTTAAAAGTCTCGGCTACAAAAGTCAAACAAGACATGACTGTTATAGTGTTATCTACCAAAAAGAACAAAAGAAAATTGCAACAATATGTATCCATGCCAAAAGTTCTAATAGTTTTATATAAAAACCTCTTATTGTGAATGCGATATCATAGTGTCGTCAAGACTAGCTCAAAGGGTAACCAGGCATGCTGTGCTACCCATGTATTTATCTACATTTTATTGGTAATACGCAAACGTGAATGTATTAGCTATACAAAACCATGCTCCATGTGCAACACATTTTATACATGTCATTTTGTCAAAAATTTAGTTAACAAAATTTGTGATATAAATGATTACAAGTACACTATTACAATTATAGTTAGTTCACATATCGTAAAATAATGATTGATTTTGCTATAGCTAATGTAGTGGGGACCCCGATATTATCTCGGCTTCTTACTAATCGGCTTCTCACTAATGTTTTTGTAAATCTTTTGAGTTTCTAATAAAGTGATTTATAATAATAATAATAATAATAATAATAATAATAAAGTAATGAGGGTGAAATATTTTGAAGTTAACTCAATGTCAAATATGACATGTCATATTATTACCTTTCTCTTTAACTATTGTTAATACGAGAACTTCGCATTTTGTATCTTTTCAGGTGATCACAGTAACATATTTTGGCTGACTAATTTATAAGTTTAAGGCCATCATCCTACAAATTTATTTAACTACTATCGTTTTTGATGACCAAACCGAGACTTCTACTTTTTTGATATTATTATCGTGAAGTTACTGAATCATTGGTAAATCCGCTTTTAAATGATAACTTATTTAAAACAAACTAGAATAAGCTAGATCAAAACAAGAAATTATGTCGGTTTTTTAGTTGAACAAACTGTTTAGAACATCACTTTACAACCATCGACTCTAACACATTAGTACTTAGTAGTAACTCAAACACTTATTTATTGATTTCATATACTCCAAGTGTTATTACATATGAAATCTCAAACACGTAACCGAAATATCACGTCATTATGACTCATTTAATATTTATCTATCGCAAAATGTGTGCGTTATGCTATAATTGATGTATATTGAATCTTAAACATATTATTACGATTTTAATCAGTTATTAGGAAAACCGTCCATCGGACGGGATGAGACCTAGTACTTCTTTATATATCGTAACTACTTAGAAAATCTTTAATGTTTGATAATATTGATCCCTCTAAAAAAAATTTCAAACTCTGCCACTGATAACAACTAAAAATATAAAATCATGAAAAAAATATCACTATGAGAACAATAAACATGTCAACTATTTTAAAGTACACTTTTAATCCAAATGTCAACTATTTTAAAATACACTTTTAATCCAAATGTCAACTACTTCAATGTTAACATTTAACTTATAAGTTACTATTAGTTTTATAATTACATATGCAATTACGTTGTACAAATTTTTTTATAATTATATCTAAACATACAAAGATCATAAGATTTCTCTTTAATCATCGTGTCTCGTTAAGCCACGTGAATAAATGTGTAATGCAAAACAAGAACGCAACATTATAATATTTCTACTAAATGAGTTTTGTTAATGGTATGCTAATGTTTATCATTTTAATCAGTTATTAGTGGACTTCTATTGTGCAGGAAGTGAAGAAGTTACAGAATCAAGGTGTCAACATATTTGATTATATTCGGATCAAGATAGGAAATGGAGACAATACTAGTTTTTGGAAAGACAAATGGCATAATGAAGGCGTTCTGAAAGATGTATTCCCTCGTCTGTACGCGTTGGAGAGGCATCAGAATGTAACTATTCACACGAAACTGATTGATTACAGTTTAGTTAACTCCTTTCGTCGGAATCCGAGAAGTGGTGTGGAAGAATTTCAACTCGACAATCTCTCCAGGTTGGTTAGCACGATTACCCTCTCATCTGCTGTTGACAGGTACGTTTGGTCGCTTGAAAATTCAGGGGAGTTTTCGGTGAAGTCTATTCGGCAAGTGATTGATGCTAATTGTTTTCCTGTTATTCACTCGGCTACGAGATGGGTTAAATCTGTGCCTCTTAAGGTGAACATCATGGCTTGGAAAATAAAAATGGATGGCCTGCCCACTAGAATGAATATATCTCGTCGCGGTATTGAAATTGACTCGATAGTTTGCCCTATTTGTAACAGTGGGGCGGAATCTTCTTGTCATATTTTTTTCCAATGTAATTTGGTTAGACAGTTGGCTCGGAAAATATCGTCTTGGTGGAATGTGGATTACGTTGATGTTTCTTCTTATGAGGAATGGTACACTTGGTTGGTATCTCTTAGGCTTCAGGCAAATCTCAAAGCGGTGTTCGAAGGTATCTTCTATTGTTTATGGTGGTCGGTTTGGATGTTCCGTAACAAGATTCTTTTCGAGAAGGATACTCCTTCACAGGCGAGGATTTTTGATAACATTGTTTCTAATTCTTATTATTGGTGTAAGTTTAGATGTAAAGCCTCATTCAAATGGATCGATTGGCTCAAAAACCCGTATCTTGTAATTGTCTAATTCTAGCTCCTTGCTAGTCGTTTAATAAAGCTGTTGTTTAAAAAAAAAACGAGAAGATATAATAACTAAGAAGTGACATGTATATGTTTATAAAATTGCCACTAAAAATAAACCAATAATTCATAACACTACTCGAATTTTCTAAGAGCATTCAATACCAAATGTCATAGGGCTCGTTATTACCGTATGACGCGAACCTATAGCGCGACCCTATGACTCTAGCCGCTACCCCCTTTGCGTTTTAGAGGTCAGCATCAAATTCATCAGCACTTTTTGCTATAACACTGTTAGATAACTTCAACGGTGCCTAATGCTCTAATCAAGATTCAGAATTTTTGGCCAGTATCACATTCCTCAAACTGTATAATTTTGTTATTTGCTAGTTAATACGATTATAGTAACACAAACAATGGTGGAGCTTGACGCTTTATTTTTATTTATCATGTACATAAAAATCATTAAAAATTACATTATGTCACAAAATGGTGAGAGAGGAGCGAGGCACAACCCCGCTATGCCTCCATGTAGCTCCGCAGTAGACACAAAGCATGTCACGTCATCGATCCAAAACCTTCTTTTAGGGTCCGTTTGATTTGTAAATGGGTTTATGATTAGGATTTGAATTTGAATTTGAATTTGGTTTAGGTTTTGGATTTGAATTTAAAGTAAGAGAGAGAAAATAATATTTAAAATTTATAATTTAATAAAAATAGTTATTTTATAATAATAATGGAAATGAAATAGAAGACATGCACACACACCCGACATATGGGCCCAGTGAATTTTACAAAACATACCATAATAATATACTTTTGAAGATGAAAAAAAAATGGTACTCAACCCCAATTATTACGAGAGACATTTTAACCAATCAAGGGTTTTAATATTTTAAATCATAAAGTTATGTCCAATGAGTCAAAACAAACGGGCCCTTAAAACATATCACAATCTTAGCCGTACGTCCATTATTTTTCACTATCCAAAAAATAAAATAAAAACCAAAACCGTAAGACTAGTAGTAGTAGCCTATTTTTTTGGTCACCTAGCCGACCACAACAATTTATTTTGAGAGGGGGACGCGTCCCCTTTAGTCCCCCCTAGCGAGAGAGACGCGGTCTTCTACGGCAACCGACCGTTGGATCTCCACTGCTTTACTATAAAAAAACCCAAAAGTAACAAAAAATAACAAAAACAAAAAATAAAACATTTCCATTACCCACACTCAAAACTATAAAAAAAACACCAAATTAAATTCGAATAAAAGCTACCTCAGGTAAACTCGAATTTATTTACCGTCGATTATGTTTTAATTTGGTATAATTGTGTATAATGATACTCGTTTTGATGAATCTTAGGGTTTTAGTTGGTTGATTTTTTGATAATTAGGGTTTTGAACTGTTTGGTAATTAGGAATGAAGTGTATGAGTGATTAGGGCTCACATTGTTGTTTGGTTTCGATTTCGATACCCGAATCAGTGTGCCGTGTTTTCGCCATTTTGGTAGCTGCTTGTCTAATATTTACAGCTTATGTATGAAAAGGAAAGTAGTTGTAACCGAATAGGTGCCTTGTTTTAACGGAGTACGATATATTGATAGTTGTAACTGAATGTCTGAATAGGTGCCTTTTTTATTTGTTGATATTTCGAAACTTTTCTGACTACGTTTTGCGGCGAACTTGTGTAGTTATTCCAGCTAATTAAAGTTTTCTGAGTAGGTTTGGTTTGGCTTTGTTTTCGTTCTAGTTGACATTGACTAAAATTCGGGTTCCGTTGATGATATCATTTTGTAATCTTCTAATACAAATACACTTAAAATGATACATGAGACATATTCATTACAACTAATGAACCAAAGCTAGGGTGTTTAGTAAATTAAGCACTTGTGACATTCCATGTGCCGCTTTGTATTTTATTGTCTTATCGTGCTGGTATAAGAGTTAGTTTATGATATTCACAGCTGTAGGATGATAAAATATGTCATGTTTTACTTTTAGATTTTTTATTAGGCTTACATGTTTTACACAAATGTTTATACGTCATTGTACTCGATTTTTATATTAATGTTTATAAAGTTGACTTATGTTTATAACTTTATATTAGATCTATTGAATGATCCCAAGTCGCGACACACGCGTGTGCTACCGGATGGAACCTCACTAAGAAGAAAAAAGAACTAAGATGCTTGTGGTTGACCCATAATCAAATTGGCTAGCTGGTAAAATATTTATAATGAAAATGTTTGCTGGTTAACTGAGCGCAATACACCGTTAGTCTATGAGTATCAACAACCCGCTGCAAATGTTTTTCTTAGGGTTGTTGGTGGACAATATGTAACCATGAACCTTTATTGCCGTAGACCACACATAAAAGCAAAGCAAAGCTCTGAAATTTCTTAGATTTCTAAATTTTTACACATACTCAAAATTAGCTTTGCTTTTGTGTGTCGTCTACGGTGATAAAGGTCCCTGGTTCCACATTATCCACCAACAACCGTAAGAAAATCGTTTGCAGCGCGTTGTTGATACTCATATTGCGCTTAATTAGCCAGCAAACTTCTCCATTATAGATAATTACAAACCTACTAATTGATTCCGGGTCAACTAGAAGCATCTTAGTTCTTCTTTCTTATTGGTCAAGTGAGCCTTGCAACAGGGAGTTAGAGACTACACCAATAAAATGACAGGTTATGTGTCCTAATCGGTGTGTTGGTTGATTAGCTTTTGTCTTGACTTGGTTATGGAAGAATTGAACTAGACTTGGTGAAAAGTGTTGGTTCTTAAGAGTATTGAGACGAGTGTTATTTGTTGACAGAATTTCTAAAACTGGTACATTTGACATGGGTCTGGGTTGGTTAACAAATATGTATTCACCTTGAACACAAGTTTAGGGGGTTTTTACGTGTTGGAGACTCCAACTTTAAAGAGAAAAAACCCAAACCCTAAAAAACAGGTACCTCTAGTGCAACTATTCATTTAATGCTTATTTGATATCCGGTAGAATGTAGCGTGCCATGTTTCAAGCACTTGAACAACCTAAGTTACTTCTTGTTGGTACTTGATTCTAATTAAAATGATAGACGTGTTTGTGTGTTATCGCTTGAAAACCACATGAAAGATTTTTGGAGTTTCTCAATACTCACTATAAGTCTGTCATGGGAAACTAAAGCTACATAATGTGTTTAGTAAATATCGTCATCTTCTTGTTTCTTTCCTGCGTGTTTTTTGTGGTAATACCAAGGGCATTGAACTTTTTGTTGATATCTTTTAGTTTGAGTCTTTGAGACTTGGTATAGCTATCTACTCTAGGTGTCACCATTTCCACGCCAACAAACCTCATATGACAGTTTTTTCGGCAAAATCCATAATGTTTACGACCTCATTATTTTCTTCAAAATAAGAAGCATAAACCAATTTAGGTTGCGGGGACCTTGAACTTAAGAAAACTGTTAATATGGCTACCTTTTCTTCATCTTCCTTAATGCCTAAGCGCTTTACCAAAGACAAATGATATAGCTAGTGACCACCTCTATTATGTTTTTTCATGCCTCATCGCTGAAGGTGTCAAGGTTCAAAAATACCATAATCCTAAGTTACCGTAAGGACTATGAGACATAATGAACTTAAACCATACTTTTAAAATTAATTGATCTATGTATTAGAGGCTAAATAAGCCCAAGCCCGGTTTGTGGAGCAAGTTTGTGTGGGGAGTGAAGGTGAGGGTCGGTAGGAGTTGGGCCTTGGGGTGTTGGGCCGTATGGGGTGTTGGGCTCCGCATTAGGGATGACCGTATTGTTGGGCTGAGTCGTTTCGTGAGTTGGGGGAGGTATAGGGGCTGATGCGAGGGTGTTTAAGAGGGGGGAAGGTGTGATGCGAGGGCTGATGTTAGATGATAGAAAACCCGTAGGTGTAACTTTATTATTAACCACTATTTATAATAGTGAAATCCTAATAGCCAAAACCCACAAACCGGGCTTGGGCTTATTTAGCCTCTAATACTCCCCCGCAGTCCGGGCGGCGAATTCGCAAAAGCTCGGACCGGAGTAGTAAAACACTAACCTAATAAAAACATTAACATAATAAAAAAAAAAACGACCGGCTCGTGACCGAAGCACGAACAACAATATAAGATTGTGTGGATTTGTGACCTTAGCACAAATCACCAACACAAATCACGATTTTGTGGATTTGTGACCTTAGCACAAATCACCAACACAAATAACAATCGTGGGGATTTGTGACCTTAACACAAATCACCAACACAAATAACAATCGTGTGAATTTGTGACCTTAACACAAATCACCAACATAAAAAATGTAAATCGCGCATAGGGTAG
>BQNB010024078.1:49271-61120 GCA_026074375.1 Tanacetum coccineum
TGTCTGCTTTGAGACGTTCCGATAATGAGAACATGCTGAGTACGATGAATCTAATACTTATGTGTTAGAAAGATTCAATACCACAGCTGAAAATCCTGTCAAGAAGATAAAGATGGTGGTGGAGGTTCCTGATTCCAACTGACTCACAAGATCCATAGCCACATGCTCATACCCGATAGACAAACATAAGGACTTCATGAAAGGCTCAAATACATATTTCAAGACTTCCGCTACTCTGATAACGAACGTCTTTCTCGAAGTGACGAAGTATTATAGTTAACGAATCTCAAGAAAGACGTAGCATTAAAGTTTTTCATGACAACCATTCAAGAAAGGTATGAGCATGTTGGTTCAGAAATCACAAATCCACAAGATGGCAAAGTTTCAAGATGGCGAAGAGATTGTGCTTGGTTGATGATCTCAAGATGCTCAAGATCACAATGTCAAATACAAGTTCAAGGAACAAGCTCAATCCAGAAATCAATGATCACTACAACATACTCACAGGAGAATGTCAAAAGGACGAGCTAAAGACTAAAGACAAAGCATTGTATGCTAGGCTTAAAGTTTTGTAAAATGGAGTGACCTCCCTTAGGGGGAGATTGTTGGAAACACAAAAAGTGTCGATCACTTCCAAGTTGTAATAGGTCTTAGCTCGTAGATTGTGTCACGTTAAGTATAGAAGCAAATCTGGCCTAAGGCCCATGGGAAGCCCATCATAGCTCATGGGCCGGCCATGGTGTAACTATATAAGCCCTCTCCTAGCCTTGGAGAGGGGTTGGTTGTTTTCATTTTTCCCATATTTCCACATAGTAATAACATCATCCATTCCATCACTTTCTCTATCTAAACATCACAACCCATATCTCTCTCTTGTTCTTGGTTTAGATCATAAGATTACATGTTTCTTCACGCTTCTTCTCCGACTTGTCTTCTGTCTCCTTTGTAGTAACGTTTGCCAAAAAGACTTGACATCCTTTTAGCATATATTCTTGTGTTTTGGTGTACGAGATAATGTGCAGACGAGCCAAACCTTAAAGTTTTCATTTTTATTGTTCCTATAGGGTTAGTAACACTAGTTGTACAAGAATTTTTGCTAAAAACCATTCAAAAATGTGTCTTTTTGAGTTTTGAAAATTTAAGTTTCGTAGTAGTTGGAACCTAACGAGTACAACTGAACAAGGTCACCGAACGAGTAATCCGATCAAGAACCGAACTAGTTCATCTGTGGTGAACCTGAACTGAGAACATCTGTCCAGTTGGTACCGGAACGGTGGCTCACTAGTTAGAACCGAACGAGGTTTCACAGTTAGAACCGAACGAGTTAATCGAAACTAGAACCGAACGAGGTTTACTCAAGCGGAGCCGAACTAGCGTATTTGTTTGACAACCGAACTAGATAACCGCACAAAAGAGCCAAACCAGCAGAACCAACAGTTTGGTTCCCTTTGTCAACGAAAGTACAAGACAACTGATCTTGGGTCAATTTCTCTTTGTCAACCGAACGAGTCACTTCCATTAAGACACAATAACTCAAATTTCTAAATTATATGGTTATTTCTTTAACTTGTAAAATCCTATGATACATTAATTTGTTTTTCCCGGTTTTGTCAAGAATTGTAAAATCTCGTGTAGTTTTTCATTTCATACTCACAACCAATCACCATAACCAAACACAATTTCTTTCTACCTACGATCGATCAATTTTGTAATCTTTTTGACACCACAATACGACCTTGCGATAAGTACACTTCTTTCAGGAGGTGACACAACAAACCACCAACATGGCTTGAAAAACACTTGTATGATTCTTGGAAGAGCCGAATGGAACTGTATATGATTAATAGACATCAAGGAAAAATGATTCTCTTGGCTTGCTTTTGAAAAAGACACACCGTCATTATTGGGTCCCTTAAACTATCACCAAGGAAGGGAGTAACAAGGCTTAAGGAATATATCTTAGGAACTGACTCTACACTGAATCTCCATTCAAGCTGATTACACAGACATCTAAAGAATAAACAATCGCATTCTCCAAAGGCCTATTTTAAACATGAAATCTATGCTCTTTTGAGTCAACATCATGTTGCAAAAGATCATTGGCCGAGAAATGAAAATACTGTAATGCAAGAACGTCATTAACAAAAAACAAGAACGAGAAATGTAAGCTGTAATGATGAATTCGATAAGTTTACTTACAAGAAAGGAGAGTCATTACATGAGTACTACTTGAGATTTACTCTGTTAACGCAATGATATGAACATATACTACAAGATGCCATTGGAACAATTTCAAGTTAACACTAAGTTTTTTAAAATACTCTTCCTGAGGAATGGAGCAATTTGTTACTGTGTTTAAATTGGTCAAAACATGCATACTACCAATGTTTGATTGAGCTTCATGCTTACCTACTGCAACAACACAAAATACATGCAAATGAAGTTCGTTTGATTCATGAACATAAACTCAGATCTCTTGGCTTTAGTTGGCATCTCACCAATTACCTCGGTCAAATTATCAATCACATCTACAAACACTCTCCTGAACCTCACTTCAACATCATGTTTCACCATATTCCGTCTTCTCACAGTTTGTACACCCTTATCCAGACTCAACAATTCACAACCATCACTCAACACCCTCCTTTCCAATCACTTATCCAACAATGAGTACCAATCCTTAGTTCACCATAATGTTTATAGATTCTCTACAAATCATCCATCCCACAATTGGAATATGCTCCCACAACTTCCCAACACATCAACAAACCTGAATTTCCCAACCAAACTCCGTCTAATTTTCCAGTGTTTCCAGAAAGGGATCTGATCCAATTGATGCGATCATTCAACCATGATTGTCATTCCTTAACTGTTGTTGTCACAACCCGGTATCCCACATTAGCGAAACAAATCAGCTTAAGGAATTTCTGCTCAAACCCTCGTCAACAAGCTACCATCTATGATGGAACAAGTAACTGTGTAACCTGTTTAGGGAGACAAACACATATGTTCTGGAACAACGAGAAACAACACACTCGAGCAAGTGGATAGCAACACAGGGAAACAACGGACTGTCATCTGTTACAACTGCAAAGGGGAGGGTCATATTTCCAAGCAGTGTACTATACCCAAGAGAAAAAGGGATGAAACATGGTTCAATGATAAAGTGTTGCTGGTTCAAGCTCAAGCAAGTGGTCAAGTTTTAACAGAGGATGAAATAGCATTTTTGGCAGATTCCAGGAGTTTCATCCTGACATTCAAACCTCTCTAGACAGGTCACTACCCACAATGCTGTTATACAGCCGATATCTGGAATGCCTATGACTTTGATTTTGATGAACTTAACTTCAGCCAAGATTGCTCTCATGATGAATTCTTTCCAGGAATGGCTCAGATGCCTCACTGAGGTAACATCCGATAATCTGGACTATGATTTAATCATCAAAGTGAGCAGTAAGGCGTCATCTGAACAGTCCTAATGATGTGAATTAAGACATAAACTGAAATAACACCGTGATAGCTATATCATTCCGTATTCTGCAGTTTCTGAGTGAAACACAACAGGAAACTGTCCAGAATTCTAACTCTTCTGCTCAACAAGATGTCTTGAATATTATCTATGTTAGAACAATTAAATACCCGAAGAGTGATGAACTGCAACCAATGTTAACAAGAATATAAAAGTGCCAATAAAGCTTTGACTACCTGCGCTATGACAGATATAAAAGCAGAGGTAAAAGATTGAAAGAATGCAGAAATGTTGAGAACAGTTTTTTCAGCTCAAATGAACAGTATGCCGAGATTTGAACGTCTTAAGCAACTCTTTCGAACACGTGCAAGAAAATATTTTTTTAATGAAACCAGTTTCTGATCTCAAAATGATTTTAAAAATGGAAAAAACATAAAATATTGATAAGAAATTGCTTTAAGAAAAGAAAATTAAGCAACTTATAATATCATTTTCAGAAAGAGGTCAATCGCGCAACTGTTCATAGATGATGACCTAAACCAAAATTTGTATATATCATCTCCACAAAAACAAGCTATCGGTTTTGAAAAAAAACCTTTCTATCTAAAGAAAGTTTGGGAGTCAAAAGCCAAAACTGTATGACGAGGGAATGTCATTCTTAAAATGGATGCTTTGGTGATTCCTGATTCTGATAAGCATTATATGCTTTGTGAAGAGAGTCCGTTTAAAAATGCTTTTGAAAGAACAAGATCCTATGGTGTAAAAAAATACAGTGAACCCTAAACCCATTAATTATGCTATTCCTTAATAACGATTAACAAACGATTTGGTCGACAATACTGATTTATATAGTAACATAGACTATTGGAAAGCGAACTTCGGTCCTACCTTTATATCCATCCCTTCCTTCCACAACCAACAAAGTTGTGGTTCCAAAAAATATTCCTAAAGTGAGGTAATTGGTGAATACTAGCTTGAAAAAGCTTAAACGCCATCTTGCTGGCTTTGATCAGGTTATCAAAGAAAGAACCACTGCCACAGCTATCACTGAGGGCACGTGGGGGTTTAAACATACAAAAGCTTGTTTTCGAGATGAAATTATTCCGTTTAGAAAAGAATTAAAAGATATCTTCAATAACTTCAATCAATACTTGGTTGATGAACTTGCCGATGTCCAAAATGTCTTTTATCAAATGGAACAGGCTGTCGAACAACATCGCTTGGAGTCCAGAACTTTCAAAGTTAAAATGAATCAAGTTTTGAGTGAAAATGAACGACTCTTGGCACAAGCCATTGATCATGATATTGTAAAAACTGTTGTGAATTTGTCTGTGAATGATGGTTGTGAAACTGTGAATGAATTTCAAAAGTGTCTCGAACTCAAGACTGAGCTTCTCAACAAAAAGGATGTTGTTGATAGAGAAACTTATGATAAACTTTGTAAGAGTTTTACAACACTTGAAAAACATTGCATCACTTTGGAAGCTGATTCTCAACTTAATCAAGAAACTTTTCAACAGAAAAATAGTGTTTTAGATCAAAATGCTCCAAGTTTTACTTAGTTGTTTGAATTAAGTGAATTGAGAGCTCAGTCTCAAGAGAAAGACACAGTCATTGACCAAGTTGAAAGAGCAAATTAAGTCCTTTAAAAAGGAAAGTAGATAAGTAAAGCAAATGGACGATGGATAAATTAATACTCTTAACATTGAATTTGGAACATAGAGTGACAAAACTTGTTGCCGAGAATGAGATGATTGAAACAGACTTATAAGCAACTTTATGACCGATTAAACCAAAACGTGTTTTCAATCAAAAGAATAATTGATCGTTAATCAAACAAGTCAATATAAATCAATGTGAAATTTATGTTTAAATGCAAAACTTTAAGAACAAGGTTTTGGTCCCAGCAACCTAAAAAATGGAGTTAAAGGAAACTTAAAGGAAAAGCTTTAGAAAGGAGCTAATTGAGACCCCCTCTGTTGATCCAAAAGTGGTCTAAGGATAATGTGGAAAACCAATCACGCCAAAATTGTTGAATACAAGGAATGCTCACCCTCCTACATTAAGCAGCACACCAGGAAGAAGCTTTCATCCTTAGGTATAGCCAACATACGGAAAGCAATTACCTCAAGATTCACTTTTAGAGTCTGCCTTTAGGTATACTAAAGTCATTCAGGAATTGCTTTCACACATAAGTAGGACTTGCCCTAGCATCAACAATTTTGATCCTCAATTAGTTGCGGCCACACCGAGGAAAAAGGACAAGAAAGTTAGGTTTGCCGAATCACTCACATCCACAGAAAACACAAAAACAGACTCGACTTCAAACATAGTTTCTAACAAGCGTGTGTTGCATTCTACAGGAGTAAGACTTTCTACTAGTGCTAGCGGATCACAGCCTTCAGGCAATACCAGGAATGATAAGATTCAGCAAACACCAAGTAGTAATTCGAAAAATAAAGTAGAAGCTCACCCTAGGAACGTTAAATCTAGTTTGAATAAAAGGAATGGTACTGTTAAAGTTAATGGATCTGCGTCTGTGCAGAATTCCAAGAAACATGATAATTCTGATTATGTCTGTATTAACGATGATGATTGCATGTCTTCTGATAATTTGTGTGTTTCTAATTCTATGAATGATGTGAAATTCCGTGCTAAACCTAAGAATAAAAATCCTAAGGAAAAGATTGAAACCAACATGGAAAAGTTTTCAAAACATAAAGGGATATATTTGGAGACCTACCGGTCGGACCTTCACTATAGTAGGAAATGTGTGCCCTTTAACTAGGATTACCACTACTAATGAAGTGCCTTCTAGGAAACCAATAGTTCTAGAATCTGAATCACCCAAACCTGTGGTTAATTTGGTATATTCAAGGAAACCTAGGAAGAATAAGAATACTGAGTCCGTTAGCAAAACTGAGGTTATAAAAACAATATCTGCTAACAAACAGGAACCCAGTAAATCCTGGGGATCCACAAAAACCAATGTTCCATCTACTTCTCTTAATGAATGCAGGTTGTCCAAATCATCCTTTGGTATTTGGACTCCGGTTGCTCGAAGCACATTGTAACACCTCCAAATTGGGTCGCAGCGGAATAAGGGTCCGGGGCGTGTTACTTCTTAGATCAACAACACAAGATAATATAAGAACGACCAAAAAGTCGTTTAAAACTGATACATTGGATTTAATAAAGTATGTGTTACAAAAGCCCAAAGCTTTACTTGTAGGGGGGGATACTTTATGATATTATTGACAAGATTCCTCCAGCCCATAACAGTACACAAAATGTAATGCGAAACTAAATCTTGTAATGCATGACTTCATAATAAAACTACCATGTATCCTTCGCAACCCATCGTTCTTAATGACCTGAAAAAACATGCATTTAAAAAAACGTCAACATCAAGTTGGTGAATTTCCTAGGTTTATGTAAATGTATATGCAGACCGCAAAACTTTCCCAGTGAAAAATGCAACAAATGCACACCATCCACAAAATGCAATTACGTTTTACCTAAGCTCATGACACCGAAGCACGACATAATTGAATACAATATATAGAAATATTGCCTACATTGCCCGAGATTGATGTTCAGAACCCATAACATCCAGTATCCGAACATGATATACGTTCGTTCCAAGTGATAACTAGTCACACGAACGGAGGTCAATCCCAAATAGATCTACTATACTCATTCGCGCTCACATTCCATTAATTGATAGTTCATGATCATGGGGCATATGAAGTTATCGCTACTTAGGCAAAAACGTAATTATGATAAAAATGTACACTTGCCCATTTGTAAAACATGCAATAGTGTTTCTCACCCAAAAAAACTTGTCATTTTAATAATTGTAAAACATGGGCTTTAAAACTCACCTTGAGTGGTAGACTGATAATAAAAATATCCCAAGTAAAAAAACCGCGTCACGCTAACGCCCGATATATGCAACCATAGTTAATATAGGTCGAATCAGTATAAGTTACGTGTCTAAAACAACTGTAAATAATCCAATATAGTTATCATCGTACTATCGTTCGGATAAGCTATATAATGAAGAGTCATGGACATGACGTACGAGGAGTTAGGACAACTTTAAATCGTAAATTCCCAACAACTCGTCCAATACGCCCTCCAAAGAAGCCTCAATATGAAATTCCCTAGTAATAAAGCACTTAGATAACTAATAAACACATATATATATATTATATATAATTATATATATATATCTATATATATATAATATATATAGCATAAACCATCTATTTGTTTAAGTGAAATCGTCATTATAAAGTAAAAACGTTTATAATTACGCACCTTTAGTAAAAATGATATAACTTTGTCATATTTAAAGCCCTTTACTCGCGTTTCTTACGCCCGACAGCTTTCGTATTAAAGACGAGTTATCATAAAATCAATTTAGGTTTTTGAGATTTCTGTGATGAATAGTGTTTATACTGTTCATAACAGCTATATAATCGTTTTTTATACTTTTAATTAACGAAAAATCCGTTTTGTCGTATCTATTCGATATAGCTCTGCCCGTTTTTTTTTAGCTGATTCTTTCGAACCACTTTCTCGGTAATTGAAAGTTTATCATATATTGATGTTTTATAAAGTATAAGTTTTCTGTGGTGAATATACATTTTAATAAACATTGTTTTAAAAAAGTATTAACAATCGTAAACTTGTAAATAGCGTATCTTCTTCGTTATTAATCGGTTTTTTTTGAGTTCTTTATGACCCTCTCCTTGTGACCAATAGTATTTTAAAGAATCATAAAACATATATTTATATTTCGAATTTTAAACAGCCCCTTTAAGATAATTTTTTCCCAAAATTGTTTTAAAACTTGTTTTTAAGGACTTATTTAAACCCTAATTTGTTCATATATATGTTTACTCTTAAGCATCATGTTAAAACACTTATACATTCCTTTTAACATCATATTAGCATCCATATGGCATGTAAATAAGTTCACAAAACAATGATCATAAGTAAATATTCATTTTACATATTCAAAAGTACCCTAAATGGTGATTTAGCTAAATAAAGTATATGAACACATAAAATCTTAAATATGAATAGATTAAGCTTTTGATATAACCTTGTGTGGATGAGTAGAGATAAGAATAACAATCACACCCTTGTGATTAACAACCTTGGCTTGAAAATATAAGGTGAAAACCCTAATTTTCCCAAGTAAACCCTTTCTTCCTTTTCTTGATTCCTTCCTTGCAAATGGTTAACCAACTCTTGAAAACTTCTTAGAATACCTTAGATATGATGTGTGTATGCTTGTATAATGATAGAAAATCAAGCTATGGATTTAGTTTGGAGAGGGTTTTGAGCCGTGGGATAGGTAGAGAGAAAAGGAAGAGTTTTGTGATTTTTCTTGTAAAGGAAATGTCTTGTGTGAGTTTTCTATGACCCTTGCATGCCTATTTATACTACTTGGTAGATATTTGTGTGTCTAGTTGATGTGTGCAAGGTGGCAAAGCTTCTTGAAGAAGATTGGATGACATGAGAAAGGTTGAAGCTTATCTTGGATGAGAAAAGCTAGTCATAGATGAGTCATGGTTCAAGTTGCATGCTAGATCTTTTACAAAGCTTCTTGGTGACTCTTCTTGGCTTATCCTAGTCATTATACACGAAATATATGTATATGTATAAGCTAGATATGTATTTGATCATTTATATAATGAAACACTTTGCATATATAAGTACTAATGTATTATAAGACTTAGAAAAAATGTATAACTTGTACATTGTAAGTTATGATTTGAATTCCTTCATGAAGAATATGTATAATGTGATAAATACTTGAAGTTTTAAATAAAATTTAAGTATTGGGTATAATTTTCAGTTTACGCGATTTAGCTTAACGATTATGATTTAAAAGCAAACGCGTAAAACCCTAAAAATAAATTGTGGATTACATAATGTCGTACAATGACCTAAAACACGAGGTGTTATAGTCTTCCCCCGTTAAATGAGCCTTGTCCTCAAGGCTTATCACACGGCACTTGACGACGGTGCAGTCTTGGTGAAGAGGTGTGGATATTTCTTCCTGAATTGATCTTCACGTTCCCACGTAAACTCAGGGCCCCGCCTAGAGTTCCATCGAACCTTGACAATTGGGACACGGCTTCGCCTCAATTGTTTGACTTCGTGATCCATGATTTCTACAGGCTCTTCAATAAAATAAAGCTTGTCATCCACTTGGAGTCCTTCCAACGGAACGACTGATGGATCGTCAGAATAACATTTCTTCAAGTTGGATACATGAAACGTATTATGGACCCTGCTCAGCTCTTGAGGAAGCTCAAGCTTGTATGCAAAGGCTCCAACCTTTTTCAACACTTTGAAAGGTCCGACATATCTGGGGTTTAACTTCCCCCGTTTGCCAAAATGTACGACCCCTTTCCAAGGCGAAACCTTAAGCATAACTTTATTTCCAACTTGAAATTCCATCAGTTTACGCTTTAAATCCAGTTCATCGTTTGGTAAGAAAATGGATTTGTCCAAGTGTTTACAACAATTTTGGAATTTTAGTTTCAAGAACAATGTGGTTTTATTTTAAATGTTATCTCCAGTAATGGTATTTTATGAAAGTTGATATGCATAAATCTTGTACCAAATGTTTTCTATGTATACATGTTTAGCACTGAAAAGAGCCAACTAATTGTGGACTCTATGTATCTATGGCACTGTCGTCTTACTCATATAAGTAAGAAACGTATTGAAAAGCTGCAACAAGAAGGGCTTTTAAAATCAACATATGATGAGTCATTTGATCAATGCGTATCTTGTTTATCGAGCAAGATGACAAGGAAATCGTTTCCACATCGTCCCGAAAGGGCAACTGATCTTCTTGGAATAATACATACTGATGTGTGTGGTCCACTTAGACATGTGTCAAGACAAGGTGCTAGCTACTTCTTTACATTCATGGATGATTATAGTCGTTATGGTTATGTTTATCTTCTTAAACGTAAACATAAGGTCTTTGAAACGTTTAAGGTGTTTAAAAATGAAGTAGAAAATCAACTCGGAAAGACAATCAAGGCTCTTCAATCAGATCGAGGTGGCAAATACATAAGCCAAGAGTTTAAAGATTATCTTAAAGCTTGTGGAATTGTCCAGCAGCTTACTCCTCCTTACACACCACAACACAATGGGGTGTCTGAAAGGAGGAATCGTACTTTGTTAGACATGGTTCGATCAATGATGAATCTTACAACTCTGTCGTTATCCTTTTAGGATTATGCTCTAGAGTCTGCTATACGCAATCTCAATATGGTTCCAACCAAGAAGGTTGAGAAGACACCATATGAATTATGGTATGGAAAATTCCTAACTTGTCTTACTTAAAGATCTGGGGATGTGAGGCGCTTGTGAAGCGAGATACGCCTGACAAACTCCAACAAAGATATATTAAATGTATCTTTATAAGATACCCAAAGGAAACGATGGGTTACTATTTCTACTTCCCACCTGAAAACAAAATTATTGTTGCAAGGTATGCTGAATTTTTGGAGAAAAATCTTTAGTCTCAAGAAGTCAGTGGGAGGGATGAAGAACTTGAAGAAATTCAAGATAAAGATACATCACCTTTTGAAAACACTAGTAAAATTCCTATGGAGGTTAAAGGTTTTGAACCACCTCAAGAATAAGTTGTTCCCGTCCCGATCGCTTATGTCTAAATGTAGAAATGGAGGAGCATAGTTTAAGGGATCTTAATGAACCCAATAACTATAAAGCTGCATTATTAGATCTGAAATATAATAAGTGGTCGATGCTATGAATGCAGATATGCAATCCATGAAAGATAATCAAGTCTCTCCTAATGGTAAGACTGTTGGAAGTAAATGATTTTTCAAGAAAAAGACTGACATGGATGGCATTGTACACACCTATGAAGCTCGTCTATTAGCAAAGGGTTATACTCAAACCTATGGGGTTGATTATGAAGAAAAATTCTCACCCGTTGCTAACCTTAAAGCTATTAGGATTCTTATAGCCATAGCGGCGTTCTATGACTATGAGATATGGCAAATAGATGTCAAAATTATATTCATAAATGGTTATCTTGATGAAGACATTTATATGGTGTAACCTAAAGGTTTTGTTGACCCTAAACATCCCAGAAAAGTATACAAGCCTCAAACATACATTTATTGTTTTAAGCAAGCATCAAGAAGCTAGAATAAGAGATTTGATGAGGAAATAAAAAAGTTTGATTTTGCTCAAAATCTAGATGAGCCATATGTATATCAAAAGGCTAGTAGGAGTAATGTTACATTCTTCATCTTATATGTTGATGACATAATCATCATGGGAAATCACATTCCAATGTTACAAAGTGTAATGT
>BQNB010024079.1:20668-39832 GCA_026074375.1 Tanacetum coccineum
CATAACTTATATTTATGAGTCCATGAGGTTTACGTCCAAAGAAAATATAGACATTATTTATAAGTTACTAAGTTTTATACATTTTCTTATCGCGTTTAATTATTGACATCGTAGTCGTTGATTAATTTGTGTAATCATCAGTTTATATGTCACGGTTTGCTCGACTCGTTTAATTAATTTATAAAGATTATTCATTTACAACTAATACCCTTAAGTTTTAAAATAGCGGATTTTAGTCCCTCTATTTTCCAAATTAAGTAAATTGCCAAATTAAGTTAATACTGATCAGTTTTAAAGTTAAAGATTATGCTTTTAATATGATCAGAAAACAATCACTCCTGTTTTTAGGCAACTTGTTTCCACATTCTGTAGCAATGTGCTTATTTCATTCTCCAACAAATGCATGCATGCATATTAGCATTGCCTACATCTTATATTAGTGTCGCTATTTTTAACTCTCGTACTCGATTGTAGTTATTTCTAATGAAAATCTATTAAGCGACATTGATCGTAAAAAACAAGTTTCGCTTAACCGTGTTCTCTAAATATAAATGCATGTCCTTGTTAGATTTCCATCGAGTAACGTTTAGTTTGTTAACTCTCGAACTCGCCAACTACCAACCTTCCTCCGGCGACGACTACTAACCTTCCTCCGGCGACCTCCACGACTACCAACCTTCCTCCGGCAACCTCCACCACCAGTCACCTTCTTTTAGCGACCTCTACGACCAGTCACCTTCCTCCGGCTACCTCCTCGACCAGTCACCTTCTTCCGTCGACATCCACGGCTAGGGCTTGTAATATAAATAAAGCAGATTTGTTTGTTGTTCCGGTTGTTGGAGAATAAAATCTTCTTATAGAGGCTGAAATAGAAGAACTGGATGATGTTACTATGAATGAAGATGTAGAAGCCAATGTCATTCTAGAACCAGGTAAATCATATATGATTCTGTGTAAAAAAAATGTTTTTTGATGAATGTGATGTGTTTGTTATATGAGTATTGTGTTTGTTAAATGATTATGAGTATTCTGAATATTTAGGAAAATCATATATGAGTCATGTGAATCATACATGATTCATGTTGAATCATACATGATTCAACATAAATCATTTATGATTCTGTAACAGTTAAAATCAATACACCAAGACCAAGTTTATACATTCACAATGAGACACTCGGAGGAACGACATATTGGGAACCAAATGTTGATGAGCCGTACTTACCTCTTGAGGGGAAACGTTTTGATACGATAGAGGAATGTGTTGAGTTTTATAGTGTTTATGCTAAAAATGAGGTTTTGAAGTTAAAAAATCGGCACAAAAGAAATTTTGTGGTAGACGAATGCTTGTTTTTGTTAAGAAAAGACGAAGAACAGTTGAAGCAGTTTGTGGAAAAGTTGGAGAATATAAAGAAAGAAATTCAGGTTAAAGTGCCTAACCCTCCTTCTCAGAAAACGGGTGATGTGATTGAAGATATCTATGCAATTAAGAAGCCGAAGCAAAATCTGGTAAATAATCCACAAAAGGCTAGCAACAAAGGTGGTCGAAGAGGAGAACGAAGAAAAAGTGGAAGGGAAATAGCAATGAAAGCTAAGGCTAAAAGGGCTCGGAAATGTGGATACTGTGCAGAGAAGACAAACAAGCACACAAAAACTACTTGCCCGTTAAATCCAAAATATATTGCAAAACTAGCGAGAACTGAAGCTGCTGCCGAACAAGAAAGGAGAACTGCTGCTAGTGCTACTGAACAAGAGGAGAGAAACAGTGATACTACACACATTGCTGATAAGGAACAATCAAATACAGCTTCTTGAATAGTTTTGCATTTTCCAAAAAAAACTTAGTTTATATTTTTTTTCCTTTATTTTATTTCTAATACTGTCGAAAAAGTGTTTGAGATTTTAATTGAATTACTTTATGTTTAATGTTCTAGCAGATTTGGTAGTTTAAACTGTTTTGAACGTATGATTAAAGTTGTCATGTATGAATCATATATGATTCATGTATGAATCATACATGATTCATGGTGAATCATATATGATTCACCATGATTCATATATGATTCATTCATGGATCATATATGATTTTCTATGAATCATATATCATGTATATGGTGTGTTAGGCCAAGTGCCCAAGAATTTGATTCATTCACCATGAATCATATATGATTCATGTATGAATCATATATGATTCATGTATGAATCATATATGATTCATGTATGAATCATACATGATTCATTCATGGATCATATATGATTATCTATGAATATGATTATCTATGAATCATATATCATATATCAAAGATTAATCAAAGAAGCAAAGCAATATTTAAATTTCATAGCATCAGATTTTGAAATGCAACTACTACCATCAGAAAAGTTACCAGAATCAGTTAAAAACAACTACCATCAACAACTACCATCAACTACCATCAACAACTACCATTAGTTTTACAAAAATTTATACCATTCAGAATCAGTTAAAAACAAGAAATCACTTCTTCCGACGCCCCTTTTCCTTCACTTGATCAACCGCTTCTTTCACACCTACAACTACATTGGCCGTATCAGTCTCTTTCACTTGCTTGGGTGGATCACGATTATTCCTGTTCTTAATTGCATCAACAATCATTGAGACCCTCGCTTGCTCAGTATTATTTGTCTCAAACGTGAAAGCGAAATCAAACATTTTATTTGAAACAACATTGAACTGGTGCAACATAATCTTGGTAGCAATCTTATACCTCAAGCGCTATAACATCGAAAGTTGTTCATCAGATTCTTCACATAAACCGAACTCCCAATTCTTAGCAGCATCACCAACGTAATTCTCCATATGAATCATTGCAAATACCCCACAATCTACATGATTATTTGAAGTTCACCACTTTAACTTTGGGATGAATGGTCTCATTTTAGCAACAGCTTCGTGACTTGAATGGTTCTGCTCTTTTAGATACCTAGAAAACAACTTCTTCTACAATACAAAACAGAGAAAAGAAAAACTAAAAAAACTGTACATAAAAGTTGTAGGTTTTATTATCAAAAGCTCTAACTACAAACCTTGCTAAACGATTTGGTAACGTATCTATGTTGACCGAATGCAACTCAGAAAACCTCTTCATGATAACTTTTGCATCTCGAATAGCATGAAAAAATGAAGAAGGTACCGTCCTAGATAATAAAGGCGGATACTCACTCAAAAACTTTTCCCTCCTAATCTGATTATCACTAAGAACTTTCTTCGTTGGCTTACTTGGACCCTTTCCCTTCTTACCACCCTTCGTCTTCTTCTTCAAGGTTTTTTCGTCTTCAGAAGAAGACGGCTCAGAATCCTTCTTTCATTTTTTTCTCCCCAACCTCTTTATCCTCAACCTTGATTTTCTTTCCCTTTGACATCACAACCTCGCCCTACCCCTTCCTGTCACGTTTATTTCCCTCCACCTTGACATCATACTCTTCTTCTTCTTCTTCTTCTTCAGACACTTCTTCTTCTTTATATTCTTCATCCTTAACAATCGCATCTACTTCATCATCTCCTTCATCCTCCTCCTCGTCACCCTTTTCTTCATCTTCCTCCTTATCACCCTCTTCTTCATCCTCATCCTCATCACCCCACAGAATCATATATGATTGTCTAAAAAAATAATTCAAAAACACTACTCATTTCAACACAAAACAATACTCATTCTCTAAAAACTGATCAAAACTCACTACAAGAATTCTGTCGATTACCCACATGCCATATTTGTGGGTAAAAGGCTTAAAACCGTGGGTAATCGGCTAACACCCATGAATTTCCCACGTCAGCCTTTAAATGGGTAAAACCTCCGAGGGTAATTGTTTACCCACAATTTTTCCAATTCGTGGGAAAACTTACCCATGACGTGTTTAGTGGGTGATTATGTTATTATGTGGGTAAATATATTACGGTATTCTTGTGTCATACCACGGAATACCCATACATATAACTGTGGGTAATTCGTGGATAAAATTATTTACAAATATTGTGGGTAAATATTCTTGTATCCGGATCTACCCATCATCATTTACCCATGATTTCAACATATAAAAAAGCAACATAACATATTTCTAAATAAAGCATTTCATATGAACCTACATAGTATAGTACGATTAATATAAGATCCCAAATAAAAGAATTACAATGAAATTGTATTCATATAATATCATATCGCAAGTACAATGTATAATATGATTAATCCAAATCTATATTAACAACATATAATAAAAAAGATCCACAACTATAACTTGTTAGTTCCAAAGCAGTATAGACACATTAACAACATAGGTTATTCACGAGCCATTAATCTTTTAGGGTGGGGTGTTGAAGACACAATCTCTCCCTTGTGGTTTTATACTTGTTAGTCTACACTCAGAACCATCCATCTTTGTTATAACCTGCACATGATATAACTATATATTATAATCACCATTAAAGGACTATGAGGAACTTAAAATTAAATTACAAAACATCAAAGTATTGGAATTTACCAATAAATTTATTTGTTCTATGATGTATGTGATCTGTTGATACAACAGATTTTACCTCCAATCTTCTAGCCTGCAAATTTCTATAAGGGATTATAATTCATGTTTATTTCAAGTGTTTCCTACTCATAATGTTTAAATTACAATAGTTAAACATATATAAATAAAAATGTATATCGTACCGCAAGTACAGATTCGTAAATTTCAAACCAAAATGATTAAATGATCATACATATTAGGTTATGAAGAACGATGGACATACCAATGTACACACCAATAGAGATTTGCCACACCTATTAATAAAGGCTTCCTTCCTTTACTAAATTCTGAAAAAATTAGATAACTTGTATTTAGTCTCAGCCACAACAACCAAAAGTTTCACTCTAGTCATTTGAGTTCTTGGACGCCCTAATTTTATTGCTTCTTTACGAAAAACAAAACATACATGATCGTAGCATCACATGATCATTATGATGTTAGTAGCATGAACAAACTTACAAATTTCCAGATTTTGTGTTACAGAAGTGCTTGAGATAGATCAAATTGTGTTAGAGATGACAATAGAATAATTAAAATATTGGTGATTTGTCATTCACCACCGAAAAGGTTGAACAAGATCGATCAAGTGTTGGTTAATTGAAAATGTGAAACCTTATCTTATTAGCATGCGTGATATGTGGAAAGTGGGAATTCAGTTTTAAAGGGTTAAAATTTGAATTGTTTGAGTAATACTCTAATTTTCCATAGAGCACAAAGGCGGGAAGTTTCCCTCTATAACATAGCAAAATGAATTTATTTTATCCAATGCATATATTTGTATACTTAAGTACTTAATATTTCATTTAATATGAATATAAAAATATGAAATTGTGTATAATTGTATATCTTTCTAGCCTTATCGATTATTTAAAATAAAAAGTATATATTTTATAAAATAAAACTAGCAGGGTACTTACGCGTTATAGTGACGGGTACCATGTAATCAAATTTTTTGACGAACAATATTATTCGATTATATGTTTTTCGTGATAATAATTTACGCATCGCACTAATTTTAGAAAAAAACTTATCGCACACTATACATAAAGATGGTAGAGTACCTGTCAATCACGATGGAATGGCGATCAGAAAATGGTAACCAGTAATATTACAAAGTTGTGTTGATTGGCGGTGAAAATTATTTGCTAGTTAGCATAGGCTAAATTTTTTATAATAGATTAATAACTTGTTTGGTTTGTACCATGTGGTATATTCATTTTATTTTAAGCATAACATTAATTATAGATGTTGTATAGATGTACTAGTGTATTAAATAATTGTAAACATAGCTTAAAAACTTGTAAGGCTTAAATTGTGTTCTTGAAAATTTAAAAAAAGAGGGAAGTGCAGAAATCATCCCTATGAATTCTCAAAAAACTGTCTCACGTCCCTTGTTAAAAATTTGTCCAAAACACATCCCTTCGTCAATGTTTTGAGGCACGATGCATCCCTTGGACTAACTGTGAATTTTTTTTTCCGTTAAGTATTAACGAGGTTAAAAAAATTAGTTTTTGTTTGTTTTTAATTTTGTTTAAAAAAACAACCTTTTTACATTATTATTCGTTAAAATATTTAAGATTTTTTTTACAAATTTTTTTAAAAAAAGATTAAATTTTTTTAGTGTTTTTTAAATTTTTTAAAATTAAATTTTTTACGTTATTATTCGTGAAAAAATTTAAAAAAAATTACAGAACTTTTAAATTTTTTTTTGTACTTTTTAAAATCTTAGTTTGTAAAAAAAAATGTTAAAAATTTTGTATTTTTTAAAATCTTAGTTTTTAAAAAGTACAATAAAAATTTAAAAAGTTTTGTAAAAAAGTGCGAAATATAAAAAAAATTAATTTTTTAAAAAAGTGCGAAGTTTTTTATAAAATTTTAAAAAGTTTTGTAATTTTTTTTTAATTTATCGACAAAAATTTACCGCTCTAAGTACCCTTAAAACTGATCATGCGTATCTAGTTACCCACAAAATAGTCACGAATGTTTACCCACGTGCATTGATGGTCGTGTGTAATTCATGGGCAACAAAAAATTTCCCACGATACTACTGATATATTTACCCACGATATTTGAACTTGTGGGTGATCGGAGGGAAACACTTTTGCGCAAAGAATTTACCTACAAATTACACACAAAATACAATATTGTGGGTGATTCCATGGGAAAACTTACGGGAAATTAGTGGGTAAACTTGAACTATTTTCTAATTCGCTAATGATGGGTAATTTGTAGGAAATGTGTGGGTGAATACCCATGAATCAATGTTTGTGTGTAATTATCGTGGGTAATCATCAGGATTCTTGTAGTGACTATCAATAAGCATATTTAGCACAAAAACAAGAATAAGCATAAAAACTAAGCCTAATAAGCAAAATAAGCATAAAAAGAAAGCATTAATCGGATAAGTTATCGTCATCGGCAACTGGTGACAAGGATGATTGGACCTCCGATTTAGCCGCCTTTCTCGCCGCACGTTCAGCAACAATATCCATCAATCGTTTTAGGGGTAAAATTAGGGATAGAAATGATTGTTTTTATGGTTAGAACGATTGATTTGGGGGTTAGGGTTAGGGTTAGAGATTGGGTTATGGTTAGAACGATTGATTTTGGGGATAGAGAGAGAAAGTAAACTTAGTGAGAGAGATAGATTTGTAAAAGTAAATGACTATCCTACCCTTACAGATATTATTTATTTTTTTAATAAATAAAAGAGGTATTAATCTACACCGTAGATTTAAAAGAGATGGAAGGCCGGGATTAGGTCATTGGGTCTTTGACATTTTATGGGTCTATAAGAAACTTTTGTGGTGGTCAACAAAGTCAACCAAACTATTTGGCAGGAACACGTCCACGCCAAAGACATTGCCATGTCACCACTATGATTAGTTATGGGTAATTACGGCTAATCAAATGCTAAAAATGGTCAATGTTTTGGTCAAATAAACCGGAGAGGACTTGTCCTCGCCAAAACTTGGAGGGAAAAATGAGAGAGAAAGTATCGGATATAATGGTGAGGCGGGAATGTTGAGCCAATTCGGTGCCCAATGATCTTTATCTTAGGATTTGAATAAAAATATTCTAAGCGTTAGGTATTCTTAAACATTACTCAAAGTCACTGAATGAACAGTCATTCCTTCAAAATGTTCAACCTGAGTTTAAGAAGAAACACTCACTATTCACTGAGGCGAAACTAAGTAAATGAAGTCCCTAAATCAAAGAAGAAGGTGAGTTGCACACAGTAAACTTACATTAAACTTCTCCCCCTGTCGGTTTTCTAAGTTCTAATTCATTCATTCCATCCCACGATTCTAAGAACTGAAATTGGCAGTTTCAAAACCGTCAGTAAATTACACAACAGAGAATATAACACACATCCCTAGCAGAGATTGGTCACCTATGCAGATGGTAATTCGTCACCTAAGAGATTCAAGGCATGGTAAATTGGTAAGTAACACACATCCAAACTTATTCTTTTTTGAACCTCTAATTCATTTTCATACTTGGATCATTAGTTTGGTTACTGAAATTAGTTTCATGTCTTTTGTTAGGTTATTAAATTTTGTTGACAACATGTTACTTTCTTGACAACATTTTTAACAAAATCATGTAATTTTAGAGATATATAATCATTTGGTTATGTTGTCTCTTTCGTTTAGTTCATTTTCATTAAGCTTTCGCTTTCAAGTTTCATAACGTACGAAACTTGTATCAAGATGCACACAAAGTGTTTGTTGAAATGACAGACACAATTACAGCTTTTCATACTTATGTGATTGATTAACTTTACGGATTTAATATCGTATAGATCCTATTGATTAACTTTACGGGTTGAATATGGTATATATAGTGTAAACGAAAATCTGTACTTTAAGTAGCATGCTTATATTTGTAGTATACAACCAGTTTAAATACGCAATCCTAAACACCCTCTTAACTACTTATTTTGTCGAAAACAAAGGGATAAGTTATTTTGTTGTTTTGTACAGACACTATTTTACTAATTTTCATAAAAAGGCACTTGCTGTGTATAAATTTTCAGGAGTTGATTGGCTAACATGAATTCATTTTTCTAATAAGGGTTTAGAAAAAAGGAGAAGGTAGAATGTATCGTTTAGACAAATGTGGTAGGCACATATTGAACTTACATGTAAGTAACTAAATGATTATACTAATTTATACCAAGTAATAATAAGTTAAATGGTGTCTCATACACATTGATTAACATATCTTCTTAGTTTTAAAGTAAAAGAGATGGATCACACATTGGTTGTTTGATTGATTACTCTTGATTAACATGTCTTCTAGCAATGATATCATATCTAGCAATGTGTGTAGTTGAGAAGAGAAGCGGCGCCTATCATGATTAAAAAAATTATAACTTTTAAGGTTTGTACAATTGAACTGCAAATGTGCAATAGAGCAATGATCAAAATGGATTTAGACACCACAAGCAAACTAAGGTTGCATACAGGTTCATTTAACAACATAAGTTGTAAAACAATTCCAATAAAGTTTAGGACAATAATTTTTGTTTTTTATCGTATACATGCTCACCACCGTAGCTGCAAAGCACATTCATACTACAAGAATCTTCAGAACGCTCATTGTCCGTACTTCCATTAAAACAGGATGCTAAAGTACTAAGTGACAAAATTCTATGCTGGCGAGGTTAGCCTTTCTTGACGTGTCAAGAAAGAGCCACACAAGGTACGTGGTAAGGTAAAGCCAAGTTTAGAATTAATGCAAATGTACGATGTTATGATGTTAATGGTTATGTTTGTAATGTTAATTGTTTTGTTGTTAATGGTTAAGTGTTATGTTTGGAATGTTCATGGTTAATTTTTGATGTTCATGAAATGTTAATAAAGGATATTGATTTGATTGATTGCTTGATTCTCATTGATATAATAACCAACTATATATAGGGTACAAAGGAAGATTCTAGACTATGGGCTTGGGCCAATGGGCCGATTACACTAACTATACAATATGTACTTTAATACGCCCCCGCAATTGGAGCGGGAGATTTGCGGACGCTCAAACTGGATCTGAAATCAGTAAACAACGGGTATGGGAGTCCTTTTGTGAAGATATCTGCGTACTGAAATCGAGAAGGGACATGAAGAACTCGAACATGACCTGCTGCTACTTTGTCACGAACAAAATGAATGTCAATTTCTATATGTTTGGTGCGCTGATGTTGCACCGGGTTTGCAGACATGTATACAGCACTGACATTATCACAGTAGACCAAGGTCGCTGTGAAAAGTGTGGTATGAAGCTTACGAAGGAGGTTGCGAATCCAAGATGTCTCAGCTACTGCATTCGCAACCCCGCGGTATTCAGCCTCAGCACTAGAACGAGACAACGTGTCCTGACGTTTGAAGGACCACGTCAGGAGATTTTCACCAAGAAAAATAGAGTATCCAGAAGTAGATCGGCGCGTAGCTGGACAACCTGCCCAGTCAGCATCAGAGTATGCAATAAGCTGTGATGTAGTAGACCGAAATAGCTGTAATCCAAGATAAGTGGTTCGTCGAAGATAACAAAGAACACGTATCATAGCATTAAGGTGTAGCTCTCGAGGATCATGCATGTAAAGACATAACTGTTGAACTGCATATGACAAATCGGGTCGGGTAAAGGTGAGGTACTGAAGTGATCCGGCAAGGCTGCGATATAAAGTAGGATCAGTGACCGGTGATCCTTCAAGTTCAAGCTTCTTCTCGGTGTCAATTAGAGTCCTACAAGGATTACAATTAAGCATATGTGCTTGCTCAAGAATCTCGGTAGCATATTTCATTTGAGACAAAAATATGCCAGAGGTAGTACGCTTAGGAGATATACCGAGAAAATAGTTGAGTGGGCCAAGGTCTGCTATAGCAAATTCCGCATGTAGTAAAGAGATGATACGTTGCAGGAGTGAAGTAGAAAAAGCTGTAAGAATGATATCATCCACATATAGTAGTAAGTAAGCTGTGTCTGGCCCCTTGTGAAATATGAAAAGAGATGAGTCAGTTTTGCTGTGATAGAAACCGGCTCGAATAACATAGCTAGAAAATCGTTGAAACCAAGCTCGGGGACCCTACTTAAGGCCATAAAGCGACTTTTGCAGAAGGCAAACATCAGAATGAGCTAAATCAGTAAATCCTGATGGCTGGTGCATGTAAACTGTCTCTGTAAGATGGCTGTGAAGAAATGCATTCTTCACGTCTAACGATGAATAGGCCATTGTCGAGAAACTGCAAGGCTAAGAACAGTCCGTATGGTAGCAGGTTTGACAACAGGGCTAAATGTCTCATCGCAGTCTATGCCTTGTTGTTGACTACGACCATTTGCAACTAGTCGAGCTTTATACCGATTTAAGGACCCGTCCACATTATATTTGTGTTTGTACAGCCATATAGAGCTAATAATGTTGACATTTGGTGGGCGAGGAACAAGTACCCAGGTGTTATTGTCAATGAGAGCTTTATATTCGTCACACATAACTTGTTTCCAGTTAGGATCTTGAAGGGCATGGAAATGAGACTTGGGGATAGGGGAAGAGGTGGTAACATGTAAGGTGTATGTGGGGTTAGCTTTCATAATCCTAACTTTAAAGCGTGTAACCATAGAGTGTTGCGAGGTGGGTGATGGTAATGGTGGTGGGGTGGTTGGTAGTGTAGGTGTTGTTTGTGGTGATGGTGTTGATAGAGGAGTTGGAGGTGTTGATTGTGGAGTTGTTTATGGGATTGTTTGTGGGGTTGTTTGTGGTGGTGTTTGTTGAGGAGAAGTAGGTGTGGTAAGTAGGCGAAGTGCAATGGGGGAGGTGTCTAGATTATCATCTAAAAATTAGTATGAGAGGGGTTAGTTGGAGTCATGGAGCTGAAGGGAAAGATAGTTTTATCAAATGTGACATGACGAGAAATGATAATTTTATTGGTGTTCAGGTCAAGGCACCGATATCCGCGAGGATTGTAAGGGTACCCGAGAAAGATAGATGGTGTGGTTCGAGAGGTAAGTTTGTGCGGTGGAAAGGTGTAAGGGTAACAAAGGCATCCAAATGTGCGAAGATGGGTGTAAGAGGTTGGTTTGTTGAATAATTTTATGTAAGGGATGTCATGGTTAATAGAGGCGCATGGGAGGATATTAAGTAAGTAAGTGGCAGTGAGTAGTGCTTCGACTCAATACTCGGGAGGAAGACGGGCCTAAAAGAGGAGATAACGTTCTACGTTAATAATAGTATGAATCATGCGTTCAGATTTGCCATTTTTTTTAGATGTACGTGGGCATGAGAAACAGAATTGAATGCCATTAGTGGCAAATATTTCATGGAGGGGGTTGTTGTCAAATTCTCCACCATGATCACATTGAAAAGCTTTGATTTCACGGTTGAATTGGGTTTTTACAAAGGCACAAAAGTGTAGAAGTTTTAACTGCGCATCAGATTTTCTATGAAGTGGGTAGACCCATAAAAAATATGAATAGTGATCTAAGAAAAGGACATAGTATTTATATCCACTCATGCTAGAGACAAGAGATGTCCAAAGGTCTGAGTGAATAATATCAAAGGGAGATGTAACAATAGAGGTAGATCATTGGAAGGAAAGTTTTGTTTGTTTACTTAACTGGCAGGCACGACATAAGTGTTGAGTGTTTTTATTTTAAGACACAAATCCACGTGACGACAGTGTTTGAATTACAACGTCACCAGGGTGACCAAGACGTTGATGCCAAAGGGAATGGTTATTAGTAAGTAGGGCGAAGGCTGAGGCGGCAACGTGTAAAGGGTATAGATCACTCGTGTTGTCACCACGAAGAAGGGTTTGATGGGTATGATTATCTCGTATAGTGAAACCATATGGATTAAAATCAATGGAGCATTTATTATCGGTAGTGAATTTTCGTATTGAAACAAGGTTTTTAATGATATTGGGTGTGACAAGAATATTTCTAAGGTGGAGGGGACGATATGGATTAGGGATTTGTACATGACCAGAGTGGGTGACAGGTATAAATGATTCATTTCCGACAATAACTGAATGAAAATTACGATTAAGAGAAGAGGTTTGAAGGTTACCGGTGTGAGATGAAAGGTGAGAGGTTGCTTCGATATCCATATACCATTGCTGATCAGGAGAAGCCATAAGAAGTTTTTTTTCCGCGATGAACAATACCTGTCGATGAAAAGTATCCGTCGATGAACAGTACCCGCCGATGAACAGTTTTTTTTTATGGGAGGGAGAGGTGAGGAGCGCGTTATGAGAGAAAAAGAAGGAGAGGATTAGAGAAAGATTGATATTAGGCTCTGATTACCATAAAGGATATTGATTTGATTTATTGCTTGATTCTCATTGATATAATAGCCAACTATATATAGGGTACAAAGGAAGATTCTAGACTATGGGCTTGGGCCAATGAGCCGATTACACTAACTATACAATATGTACTTTTTATTAGTTAACTGAGTTGATTATAATGCTCATGGTTAAGTTTGAAATGAAAATGAAATGCAAATGCAAAATGGTATGCAAATGTTCATGATAAACTGCAAATGGAATATCAATTGTTAAAACAAATGATAATGGAATGCATTCTTTAAATGCAAGCTGCAAATGCATTCTTCAAATGCAAGCTGCAAATGTATTATGCAAATGCATTATGCAAATGCAAGCTCCAAATGGAATTAACATACTGCAACTACAATATGCAAATCCAAATGCAATCTGCAATATGCATTCTGTAAATACAAACTATTCTAAAATCATTAACAGTTAAAACACAAAAGGTCTTCATCAACCAAAAGGTTATCATTCTAACATCATTTTTTTGGTAACTGTTTCCAAAATATTAACAGATATATTGTTTTAACAGGTACATAATGACCATTACATAATGACCAAAAGACATCAAATGAACATCAATTAGCTTCCACCTCCAATCATTCTTTTCTATTTCTTCTGTAACGTAAAGGTTACGTTGTGGGAAAATTTAGGGTATGATCTGCTCAAACTTCAAGGAAAATGCTAACAATTCTCGCATTGACACCATCATCTTGACTCACTAATGCAAAGTATCACTCCCTCCGTCCCAAAATTATTGTCTCACGACAAAAAACACACAGTTTAAGAAAAATGCATTTATTACTGCTGTCTCTTTTTTACTTTTTGACAGAATGACAGTTTTACCCTTAGCTAATTAATTAAAGTCTTCTTTAAAGTTTGTAATAATAATTTCAAAAAAGGGTAATATAGTAAACTTGATCAAACTTCCCTATTTATTTTTAGTAGTGGACAATTAAATTGGGACATCCCAACAATGAAACGTAAACAATAAAAATGGGACGGATGGAGTACAACGGTAAGCACAACCTCCATTGTACCATATAGAAAAAATAATACAAACACCCTGGCTTTTAAAATATAATTTTTTTCGTTTATACCTCATAAGGGAGCTTTGTTTCTAAAGTTCTTCGTCAAATCTTATTCTAGACGACACTGAAATTCTTGCCATTAAAGAATTTAAATATGAAGATACGTGATCAAATACAATCCATTTATGGATAAACATCAATACATATTATACCTTTATTATTAATTGTGAAGATTATCATCCCAAGGTGACTTTAATTGCTTTTAAAAACCCGGTTCACCCTGTGGTTTCTATTAACCCCTCTGGCCCGGTTCTGTCACCCGGGTTCCTATTGTTGTGCCTACTAATCATGCCTAATAATGAACCTAATGATTTGATTGGTTAGTTTGAAAAAATGATTGGTGAGAATTTGGAGAGAGAAAATACATAAAACACATGTACAAGTGATTTATGCATTAGGCATGAATTTCGACATTTTAGGTCTAAATAGCACTACTCTAATCCTTTTGTGTTTTGCTATTCGTGTCTTGATATTATACATGCCAATTGTGACTCATGAATCCCACTCCCACTTTCATAAAACCCAGAACATTCTATGATGTCTGCTTTACATCTGTTACACACATACATAATCCAAATGCAAACCCAATTCCAGCCTAAATTCAAGATTGAATGAAGAAGAATATTTCCGAATTATGATGGGTTTTGTTGAAGGTATAGGATATTTGTGAAAGAAATTGGGCCACCCCACATATAGAACTCACCAAATTCATTGATTCCAATCTTGATTTTTATGATGGTGAAGAAAGAGATAAATAGACATAACCTCCATGAAAAAATTGGAGATTCACGATCTATCAAAACTATTTTTTCCCAAATCTATTCTTTAACTGGATCATAAAAGCACATGCACACAGGAAATTCAATCACTACCACTATTTTGTATTGTTAATTATTCATCTTCCAAAAAGTAGGTTTTTTCTTTCTTTTATTAATTTTTGGGTTTATAGATGTTTTGTTTTAATGGAAGAATTGTGGTTAGGTATTGTGTTTACTTTTTGATATTATTTGTGATATTGGTTTATTTACGATGAATTGATACGCCGTAGAAGATAATGTTTGTATGTTCTTGAAGTTTCAATATCCCATTGTTTGGAAAGCTTTTTTTATAAGTTTACATTGACTTAAAAATAAGGGGTTTTTCTTTTTATGATCAGTGCATCAATGTAATTTTTTTTATCTCAGAGTGGAGTACATAGAGCCGTGGTGTTTTCTATAATTTCTCAACTAAACATGAACTACTTTGCCATTTGAGTTATTTGGGTTAAAACATGTGTTTATTGTCTTTTGTTGGACTACTATAATCTTGAGTTATACTTGAGACCTACAACGTTTGGATGTATATACTCGGAACGGACTATTTAATATTTAAGTAAACGTCTTTGCCTGATTCATCCACGTATATAGTCCTTTTTGCTGAAAATATGATAAAAGCATATATTAGTAAGATTCTCATCTGTTTTCATTTATGATTGCAAAAGCTAATTGTTACATCTTATAATGGCGTTTAATCGTTTTGCTAAACCTATCATGTCTTTATCCAAAAAGGAGTCATGACATAAGGTTCTTTCATGTTTTGTTACTAAACATGACCGAAATTACTTCTAGGGGTGTTTGGATTAACCTTCAGTTAGTATATATTGGGGGTTAAGTGTCAAGTAGGTACTTTTTGTGCCTTTGTACGTGTATTTTTAAAATAATATTTTTATATTCAGTTATTTAATGTATGTAATTTTTTTTCTCTTACTCTGAACCAAATCTTAAACTTAATCTATCCAATCCAATTCCTAGTCTATACTCGTTATTCCACCAAACGCACACATAATGTAAATGGGAATGGTTTATGTATTGGAATAGTCATTGATATTTTTTTGATGTATATTGGTCAATCTTACTTTATATAGGAAAATTATGTGTATGATGTTTGGTTTAGACATGTTATTAATTTCTTATCCTACTTGATTGATTAAACGTTTGATTTTGTGAGTTAGTGAATGATCTATATGGTCAATGGCATATGCTAAAAAAATAACCAGAATGAGGTCCTTAACATCAGGAAATCCCAAGGCACACTTGAGTTAACACTTAGGCAAGTTACCCGCGTATAGCGGCTGGAAGGAAAATTTTAGCGGCGATTATTATAGATTATGTGATATTGTAGTAAGGTGTTTGTATAACGTTCAAAATTAGAACTTGAAAAGATGAGAAACTGTAATTGCAAAAGGGTTGTAACTCGATAACTCTATGAAGCAAAATTCTTAACATGTATCAAGCAACATATAAAGAATTTAGTGAACCGAAAAAATAATACTTTATATCAATTTTATGAGATAATTAACAATGTACCCAAAACTTGTCGGAAATGTCAATGCGATTAACTACCGATTAATCCCGCTTAGACTGATTTCGTAAAAGGTATTGCATAAGTACCGATGGTAGTATGGTACGTAAGACCGTTGTAGTGGGTCACTGTGCTTATGTCTGGTCTACATGGTTGTCGACCATAGGGGATCAGTCTTACATATGAGGTCGTTTAAATAATTAATTCCATCTGAGTGTAAACATAACAAATCTTTGTCTCACCATATACCGCTCATTTTGACTATTAGGCCACGTATCAATCACGGAAAACCAAAGCCGAACCATGTAATGAAACAGAATACGAGTCCAAGCACACGTGGTTGCAAAACCTGGGACCAACCTCGAAGGAAGAAACAAACCGTACTCGCTACGTAACGTTAACCTTTGAATGGCCGGTGAAAGCCAATAATCGAAACTCATGCTCACACACACGTACTCACTTAATTCTTGCAACCATATTTGAGATTTCAAGTCTTGTTTAGCGTTTATGTGATTTGTTTTGAGAGAATTAGGAAGGCTATAAGGAAGATGTGTTTATATGGTATTTTGTGTCAATGATTCATTGCGTATTAGTTTTCAATTAATATACATTCCATATACTCGTGTATGTAACCCATGCCAGCGTTGTTTATTGAGAGACTTTAAATTTCAACATCAATAAGAACCCGCGCGTTGCGGCGGGGCTATTATTTTTTTCTTCGAATAATTTTTTTTTATGTTTAAGGGTTTTTTTTTTTTTGGATGCGTTATGCGGGGCTAAGTTTTTATATTTTCCTTTTTTTGTACGATTTCGGGGAAAAAAAATTTGCGTTGGGACGGACTAATTTTTTCACGAATATTTTCTTTTTTTCGGACGGTTTTGTAAATTTTTTTACGGGAATCTTTGTGTAAGAAAATCGTAAATAGTTAAAAGGTGAGGGTCCGTTTTGTATTTTTTTTTTACTTTGGGCCAGATTTTAGGCTATTTTTGGGTTGTTTTTTTTTCTAATTTTTTCCCGGATATTTCCTTTTTTTGTACGATTTGGGAATTTTTTTTTGCGTTGGGACGGGTTAAATTTTTCTCGAATATTTTCTTTTTTTGGGACGGTTCGATATCTTTTTTTTGGGCCGATGAATGTAAAAAAGTTGTGTGTGAACAATTTAAAAACTGACTGTGTTTTTTTTTTTTGTTAATTTTTCGGTTTTTTGTGTAAGAAAATCGTAAATAGTTAAAAGTTGAGGGAACGTTTTGTATTTTTTTTTTACTTTGGGCCAGTATATTAGTAACATTTTTTTTATATATAGCTTATGTGTTGGGCCTCATGTTTAAAGTGTTTTTTTTTTGCTATATGGGTTTTTTTGATATAATGGGTTGTACGTTTGTGACCATATCGATTATTTTAAAGTTATTAGGTATCGAAGATGTTTCCGCGAGTATTTTTTTTATCTGAATAAATCGGAACTTTTGTAATATTTGTTTCCCTCCTACTTTATGCATACAAATTTTAAAAAAAAAAAAAAAAAAAAAACTATTCGGGCTGGCCTTTTCTTTTTTTGGGACGGTTTTGTAAATTTTTTTACGGGAATCTTTGTGTAAGAAAATCGTAAATAGTTAAAAGGTGAGGGTCCGTTTTGTATTTTTTTTACTTTGGGCCAGATTTTAGGCTATTTTTGGGTTGTTTTTTTTGGCTAATTTTTTCCTGGATATTTTCTTTTTTTGTACGATTTGGGAAATTTTTTTTGTGTTGGGACGGGTTAAATTTTTCTCGAATATTTTCTTTTTTTGAGACGGTTCGATATCTTTTTTTTTTGGGCCGATGAATGTAAAAAAGTTGTGAACAATAAAAACTTGACGTGTTTTTTTTGTTAATTTTTTACGAGATTTTTTGTGTAAGAAAATCGTAAATAGTTAAAAGTTGAGGGACCGTTTTGTATTTTTTTTTACTTTGGGCCAGATTTTGGGCCATATTTTATGCGAATTTTAACCTAGTTTGTCGACAAATGTGTATATTAGTAACAATTTTTTTATATGGCTTATGTGTTGAGCCTCATGTTTAAAGTGTTTTTTTTTTTGCTATATGGGTTTTTTTTAATATAATGGGTTGTACGTTTGTGACCATATCGATTATTTTAAAGTTATTATGTATCGAAGATGTTTCCGCAGGTATTTTTTTTATATGAATAAATCGGAACTTTTGTAAACCGTTTGACCCATGACCCGTTAGACCTATTTTTAAAACATGACCTGTTTGACCCATTGACCCATTGGACCCATAACCCATTTGACCCATAGGATGTTAGACCTATTTTTAAAACATGACCTGTTTGACCCATTGACCCATTGGACCCATAACCCATGACCCAAACCAACCAATTTGCCACCTCTAGTAGTATGGTACGTAAGACCAGTGGTAGTGGTTTGTCGCTTATGCGGTCTACATGTTTGTCGACCATAGGATCAGTCATACATATGAGGTCGTTTAAATAATAAACTCCATCAGAGTGTAAACCACAACGGTCTTTACCAATGACTATAAAACCCCCAAAAATTCCAAAAGACAGTTACATATTGGCATATGCAGATGAAAACCAAAAAAAAGAGTTTGTTCCTATCTAGTATTTTTTTTAAGAAAGTTGTTGTATTTACGATGCATGCCTCATTTTCTTTTCTTTTCGTTTTATGCATCATAATCAAATGTGCATGTCATGTAAAATGATAGTTACTCTTCTATGTCCTACACGCTTTCGTGTGATCTAATAGAAAAGGAGAGCCAATGATACATGTGATTTTGTATTAAAATGATAGTTCAAAAAAACATTACCTTAAGGCTTAATGAAATAGATCAAAACCGAAAAAGAACA
>BQNB010024079.1:43930-61118 GCA_026074375.1 Tanacetum coccineum
AAGATACATAATTCATATGTATTTTTCAACTTGTTTGGTTGAGCAAAATCAAACTAAGGAGCGTTTGGATTAACTCTTAGGATCTTATATTTAAGTCGAGTTAATTGTTACTCCACGTCGTTTGCATATAGGCACACACTAGGCACAAACTCAAAACATCAATACATGTAAAAGCGATTAAAATATGATCTTGCTTATATCTTTCTAGGTAACAATGCCTCGAGTTACCGGTCTTGATCATCAAAAGACACGAAACTACATACCTCAAATATCAAATGAATTTAATCAACCCTTACTAAATACAATGGCTAATCTTGAAAAATGCTAAGTTTGAGTCAATTGGGTTTGATTGTTTGTTAGATATTAACAAACAAATTATACCTCGCTTTGTTCTTGAGTTCTACTGTCAACTCACTTTTGCCTACAATCCTGAGGGTCAATTCATTATCAATTTTGTTATTCAAAATAAGTCTTTTTCCCTCACTCTTGAGGAATTCGGTTAAATTCTAAAAATCCCTTTCAAAGGCCATGCCTCTATCACCGAAATGTGGTCCCTTGACCATTTGTCGGTCAGTGTTCCAAGTGAAGGTCTCTATAAAACCAAACCCCCATCTCCAAGAGTCATTATGTCTCTTATTCAAATTCCACATCAAGGTCAAGAGACTCGTACGAAAAACAAGAAAACCATTGTCGTTGGTGAAAACGAAATTTTAACCCGAGAGATTCAAACTCATATAAAACCATGGGTTGAGATTATTCGTGAAAATGCCATTTGTCTAGGAGGACATAGGGATCATGTCTCTGCGTGTCTTTGTCACATGCTTTATTGCATTGAGACATCCACTCCCTATAACCTAGCATTTTTCATTCTCAAAAGAATGGAAAAGACTCGATTCAAACCTAAGGAACTCTTACCTTATGGAATGCTCTTAACCAGGTTATTCAAACATGTCGTGCCGTCTCTACTGAGCTAGCTTTTGATTATTTTCTCTCACATGATCGAGCCATGCATCCGCTCGCTCCTCACTATGAGCAAAAGACGCGAGCGGATTGAGACAAGAAAAGACCTCGTGAGTCAAATGCTAGCTCCTCCTCCACCACTCTAAATCATCCCTCCTCATCTCTTCTACTTGATCACATGGTTGATGAAAATGATAAAGAATCATTTCAATCCAATTCATCTTCACTCTCTCTATAAATTTCCTCTTCATCTAATGTCGCTCCCCGAGTCCGTTAAAACTCCTCTCATGAAAGTCATGACCTGAACACCCTTTTATCTGAAACCATAACTTTTCAAACTCAACAATGAGATTCTCACCGAGATGGATTAAGGTTAATTGGACAAGCTCTCAAGAACATGATGGGAGGAAAAAGGAAGTAAAGATGTTGGGAAAACTTCTAAGAGATTATTGCTATTCTTATTATTATATCTCTTATCTAATACATTATATTAGAACTAGGACAATGAATGATGATTTCTGAGTGTTAGGATGATCATTAAAATAGTTTTATCATCCTATAAATGCCTTGCTAGTTAACAATTTGTGCTCTTATGTGAATCTTATTAAGGATTATCAAAATTGCATGCTTAAGATTAATGATTGATGCATTGTTAGTTTAGATTTACTTGAATTTTGACTGATTTGAGGTGTGATACTTCTGTGGAAAAATACTGGGAAAAATCTATTCTCTCTAGAAAACGGCCCCTGAATTCATCAGGCGGATCCCTTATCAATCCGGGACCGCCCAACAATAAGGGACCGCCAACAGGAGGGAACATAAATTTCAAATTTCCATTTTTTTGTATCTTTGACCACCCTAGTCCTAGACTCTTGTTGGAACTTCCTTCTTTGAACAGAAAATTTCTTCAATCTTCATCTCTAACACCATGCTTTGCCTTTTCCTTTTACCTTTTTCATTATTTAAACCATCAATCCTCTTCATCATCATCATCCTCCTCATATTCTCTTCTTCTTTCACCCAAATGTCTTGCTCAAATCATAACCTAAACTTTTCAAGAAAACTAAAGATGTCAGTTCGTCAAGTATGGAAATGTAAGACATCTCTTCTAAAATCATCACCTACTTGTCAAAATGACTCACCGCCACCACTTTCAACTAACACTCCTCACTCTATCTCACCGCCTATGAACTACCCACAAAGAGATCGAATTATTAATCAACTCCACATAATCTCCACACTCATCGATTCTCAAACCCCTACACCACCTTCTTCACCACACCCATTGGTTCCACCTCCTACTCATGCTTAAGTAGGATGTCATGCTAGCTTTTGTCATTGTTGTAGGTACACCACGAACCACTTCCACTCAATAAGGAATGAAATTAATTTCATTCAATTCCTTGTCACCCGTCTCATACCTCAATCATAAGTTCATCACCACAATGAGTCACCATCTTCGTCATTCTTACTCTTTAATTGATCACTCCTACGTGATTAATTTACTTTAATAAACGTTTCCTACCTTTTAAGTATCACATCCTCATGAAGTCTAGAATCATCTACTAGTTTACTTTCATTAGATGCTTTAATATGTTATGTTTTAGTTATGATTATCTCATGCTTGTATCATCATATATAGTGTCCTTGTGACTATATATGATTTCTTTATGAATTTAAATGTACTTTACTTTATGAGTTTTTAAATGTGTGGATTATAATCTTAAGATATTTGTCATGCCATATTTGCTTGCACTTGTATTTCTAACCTTGTTTTGTAGCAAACAAATTATCGTAAGATCAATCCTTTGGTGCCCCAAAAAGGGGGAGCTTACATCAAGGGGGAGTCTTTTATCGTCGGTTTCTTTCTCTCTACTACGACGATCAACCTTTTTGGATTCGACAAAAAGGGGGAGAAATAGAACTAAACTTATTAATAATGTATAAACTTCTATTTTTATACTAAATGAGTTTATGTTTTGTCATCATCAAAAATGGGAAGATTGTTAATACAAATAATGTCTAAAAACGTTATTTATCTTTTTCGACCTCTTAATGTTTTGATAATAACAAAATGTGAAAACGTTTATGATAAAATTAAGCGTTTATAAATTACTAATCATAAAATTCTATTTCTAAGATTAATCACTTAAGGTATGGATAAATAAATTATTAAACATGATTAGTGATCAAGAAAATATTTTCCTTAAACCTTACATTTCTACAAATGTGTTTTTATAAAAATATAAAAACAAAATATTTTTTCATTAAAAGAAATGTTTTATTAAAAACATAAAATTTGAAATTTAAATTTCCCCCCCAAAATAGAAGGTTCTATAACAGATACAACATTCACCACAAAAGGACAAAAAAGGGAGCATAGTCTAGTGGTGGCCCCCTTTTAGGCCTGGAGGCCCCCTTATATATAAGGGACCGTCGGGACCGCCACCAGCAATGGTTATTTTGTTTGTCCCTATAAATACTAGGCCACCCCATCTGAAAACAACAACCTCTTGCCATGAATTTTTTTAGATTTGTTATTCTCTCTTATTCCTTTCTTTCTAAAACACCTTTCGTTCTAAAACACATATCTGATCACTAACATACCTTGATCTTGTTCAAGTGATTAATTCTCTTCCTCCCTTCTTCTTCTTCATCTTCTAATTCAAGTGCAAGAGAAGAGACAATCGTATTCTGTCTATATACCATAAATTTGTTTATCAATGAATCTCTCTCTTCTCCGCAAAGGATCACAAATCCACATATATATATTTAGGTGTTATTCGGTGTAATTTGATTGTGTGTAGATCCAAGTGTGTAAATTGTATAATTGGTGTGATTTTTGATGTGTGGACCAATCCAATGGATATATAACTTGTGAGTGTGTAAAGACTACTGAAGCTTAGATGCAAAGATTAGGACTCGACATCTATGCTAAGTGTCGAAAAGAAAGTAATGCGACTGAACCGGTTTTCTCCGCCTAAAAAGGTAGTTGTGTTGACATATGTGAAATCTCGAGTGAGTACTCGGTTGAGTGGAGTAGGAACGAAAGAGGTGCTTCATTCCCGAACCATCTATAAATCTTGTGACTTGGTTTTTGATCGTTTCTTTTCCCTTATCGCCCTTTAAATTGAATATTATTCATTTAGTTCATTACATTAGATAGTTTTTGTTGTGATTCATATTGTTGATTGATTGACATATAACTCGAATCAAACCATTTTATAAGCAAAGAATTTTAAACCGGTCAATTAACCTGTAAACTATTCAACCCCCCTTCTAGTTTCCACAAGACGGTCAGTGAGGGTACTCAGAATGTATCCTCTGCATAGTGTTTCATCTTGATCACGCTTCCTTTGTTCCTCTTCATTCATCACGCCAATTGGTGGCCCTTCCAAAACATAATAAACCTTGAACGCAGTCAACAGAAATCTCATATTTTCCTTTCAACGAGTAAAGTTCATCCCATCCATTCTGTCCAGTTTGATTGTGTCGCTTCCAAACGTCCTTAGACCAGCACTTTGATCCATGATTAATATTCTTTAAGTTTTTTTAAAATATGGCAGATTTTTAGTAATAATCTAAACGGAATTGAAGACGTGATAATCACTATCCTTAAAGAATATTAGCCCCCACTATTTACACTAGTGGGATTTGTGACTAATTTTTTCCCAGGATTCGGCGTCAAGATTAGAAATTTATGCAGCGTACATAAATTTTCCTATGAACATCATCATATTATATTTGTATGTTTTGCGAATTGTGAGTTCTTTTGTGTATGTTTTCTGGTAACCAAATGCATCCTTATATACCAAATAAAACGAACCAACATGACTCTTCATGAATTAATATGTCTGTTTGAAAAGTTAACTGCCAAAAAATGAACCATTACAATAGTTTTTTTCCAGAATTAACTGTAATTAACTAACATAATTATGTACAAAAATTATGACTAAAATATTTTCTAAGGATGTGAAGGTGCTAAGTGCTAAGTTTTTTATTAATATAATATATATTATAATATATTTATAATTTTATAATATAAACTAAATTAATCATCCACTCCTTCTCTTCAAAAGTCTCATAAAAGACTTTCAAACATTTGACTAAGATGGTGTGATGATGATGATGCCGACAATGAGATACAAAATTGTTGATAAAACTCATAAGTTCTTTCACTCAAGGTTGTCAAACTCGCGAGTAAACACGTAGGATTGACTAAGATGGTGTGATGATGATGATGCCGACAATGAGATACAAAATTGTTGATAAAACTCATAAGTTCTTTCACCCAAGGCTGTCAAACTCGCGAGTAAACTCGTAGGATCGTACGATCCTACGTGTTTACGAGCAAAAAACGTGTAGTATCGTTGTAGGATCGCATTTGAGGTGGGATCGTAAGTGGGATCGTAGAATCGAACATAAACTCGTAGGATCGAGTGCCGATACGAGTTTACTAAGCTAATATCTATCTTTTATTTCTCGCTAGTTTTTAGCCCATTATTTTCTTAGGCCCAACAAATTAACAAAATAAAAATACTAACTAAACATTGACGGTTCATTTTTTATTTTCTAATCATACTAAACTTAAGTATCTACTTTCTCAAATCACAATTTCAAGATGAAAACTAGTGGTTTTCTTCTCATCTTCTCATAATCTTATTGGTAGGATCGTACGATCTCGATCCTGCAAAGACAAAAACGATCACAGGTGAGATCGCGAGTTTGACAGCCTTGCTTTCACCCACTTATATGAGATACATACAATATACAAAATTGTTGATAAAACTCATAAGTTCCAACATAAAGCCAGCGGTCCATAATGAGTCGCAACTAATGTTGGGAGAATATATGTTGATATTAGCTTAGTTGTTGCTACTTAAATAGAAACATATATATAAATACATATATGCATGAATACATAAAGCGCTAGGGTGGGGTTAGAAACGGGTAGAACACTATGATGATGTGATGATGATGATGCCGACGATGATGCATTACTGTCGAACCTAGTTTTACCATCACAGAGCAGAATTTATAGCTCTACTGATCCATTATCAAACTAGTACCAGTACCACCATTATTAAACAATATCATCCCCACATCCCAGATTCAACTGTTATTTTGCACCCGCAGTACTCTACATATATTTATCACCCTAACCCACCATATATTCATTGCATCTGCCAACCCCTACAGCTAAAGGCACATGTGTGATACTGATTTAACAGTGATATTCAAATGTATGTTTCAAACTTGTTTAATAGTGACCTTTCAACATATTTGGCTAAGTGAGACGAAAAGACTTGTTATGAAAGGACTCTAGAAAAGAGCATCTAACAGATGGTAAAAAATACTAAATGCACAAGGGTAAAAACGCATGGATATCCTGTTCATAGAGCTAGAATTGCTGTATAGAGCAAATGTTGTGTAGTAAGTTGTTATTCGTGTAGTGAAACTTGTACTAATTACTGTAATTTGGTTATTTTAGCTCTGGAAAAAGGCTTTGCCAAGTACTTACGGTGGACTTCCATAAAAATATACTAGCAGAGTACCCGCGCGATGCGACGGCGGATACCCTGTGATTAATCGGAGAAAAAAAAAGAAATGGATCCCGATTAGGCCTGATTCGCTCATTTTTATAAGTTTCGGTCGATTCTCTCCGGTTCGTTTTCAGACAACTTTTATTTGCTATTCGAACTTTGACCACTCATGTTCCTCGTTGAACATGTTGGTGTGATCCGGTTTTTAAACTATATGTATCAGCATATAAATTGTACAAAGCTTTGTGTGTTTTATTAGTTTGTACAGTGTATATAATAACATGTAGTAATTTTCATTTTAGATGTGTTTTAAAAATTGCATTAATTAGTGTGTTTAATGGATTAAGGGGTGTTTTAAGAATAATATTAAATGTGTTGACTAATCAATAAGTGTGTTTGTGGATTGGTTAATTGTACATATTGCATGAATATGTATTTTTAAATAATGGGTGTTTTAATAAGAGTGTTAACTGTGTATTAAAAACTGGTACAATATGTTTCTTTGTTTGTATGTTGTTTGCATTAAAGAGTGTATGTAATATCTTTTGTTTATTTGTTGTATGCATTAAAGCTTGTACATTATGCATGAACACTTGAATTACTTAAAAAATTAATGATGAGAGAGATATCAATTTGTTTTATAAGATAGTAAGATAGTCAAAGAAACACTTGCATGGAGTCGGGATAGTACTCTAAATGAGACTAGACAACTGGCGAGTTATTAAATTCGACTCGATTTAAACGAGTCAGACTCGAGCTATTCAAGTATATTCTCAAGTCGAGTTCGAGCTTCAAAATACTCGACACGTGAGGCTCGCAAGCCTTTTTGAGCTTTTATCGAATACACATTTACCCCTTTTAATACATGTTATTACTTAATTTTTTATGAAACCTAGTCGAGACAAGCTTACTTTTTTCGAAATCGAGCTTAAAATGTTGATGTAATCGAGCTCGAGTCGAGTGTCGAGCTCGAGTTTTAGATGACGAGTCGAGCTCAAGCTTGAAACTGAAAGCTCGACCAAGCTCGAGTCGAGTTTCGACCTCGAGTTTTAGTACTCGAGATTGGTAGTACTCGACTCGACTCAGGTCGTTTATACCCCATGTCACGGTATACAAGATTTGTATTTTGTCTGTTTTCAGTCCGTGTTGATGCTTCCCCCGACTATCAATCCCTTAAAGCTTCAAACCAGAGATCCATTATCATGTAGAGGTAGCGTTTACTGGTCGTAATGGTTACCAAAAACAACATGAAGGTATGACCGCGTCATGCAATCGGCCACATAAAGGTCTACTAATGAAAACGGATGATAAAAACAGCACAATACAGATTTTTAATAAATAGTACCTTTTACCTTTAGGTAGGGATGAAACTTACATTAGGCTACTCACAGTAAAGATATCTGACTATATTTTTTCTGTCAGATTAATTTTCTCTTTTCAATGACCTACAAGCAACCTATTAGCCACAATAAGATGACCTACATTTTAAAAATAAATAAATAAATAAAATTAAAAACAAAATTAGGATTCATTAATAATAAGAAATCATTATATAATTATTCAAATACATTTAAAAAACATTAGAATAAAAATTAAAAACTTCAACTAAACATCATTATTATGTTTTTGGTTAAATAAAGGCATCTCAATTTCTCTCAAAGCAGTCTGATCTTTCAAAATTTTCCTACACGTCTTTAATGTAAAGTTATGTCCGTATTGTGTTTCATATTCCGCTAACGCTTTTTGCAACACAGTGAGGTTACATGAATCGTTCTCGTTCTCATTCATCCATTGGACATTATTGTTGTACTAATTACTGTAATTTGGTTATTTTAGCTCTGGAAAAAGGCTTGGCCAAGTACTTACGGTGGACTTCCATAAAAAAAATACTAGCAGAGTACCCGCGCGATGCAACGACGGGTACCCTGTGATTAACCGGAGAAAAACAAAAAGAAATGGATCCCGATTAGGCCTGATTCGCTCATTTTTATAAGTTTCGGTCGATTCTCTCCGGTTCGTTTTCAAACGACTTTTATTTGCTATTCGAACTTTGACCACTCATGTTCCTGGTTGAACCTATTGGTGTGATCCGGTTTTTAAACTATATGTATCAGCATATAAATTGTACAAAGCTTTGTGTGTTTTATTAGTTTGTACAGTGTATATAATAACATGTAATTTTTATTTTAGAGGTGTTTTAAAAAATTGCATTAATTAGTGTGTTTAATAGATTAAAAGGTGTTTTAAGAATAATATTAAATGTGTTGACCAATCAATAAGTGTGTTTGTGCATTGGTTAATTGTACATATTGCATGAATATTCGTATTTTTAAATAATGGGTGTTTTAATAAGAGTGAGTTAACTTGTGTATTAAAAACTGGTAACAATAAGTTTCTTTGTTAGTATTTTGTTTGCATTAAATAGTATTAATATTCTTTTGTTTATTTGTTTATCCATTAAGAACATGTACATTTAAGCATGAACACTTGAATTAATTAATAAATTAATAGAGAGAAGATTCCATGGTTGTTTATAATATAGTAAGATATCCAGAAGAAACACTTTGCATATGGATCGTGATAGTAACTCTAAATGGAGACTAGACAACTGGCGAGTTATTAAATTCGACTCGATTTAAACGAGTCAGACTCGAGTTATTCAAGTATATTCTCAAGTCGAGTTCGAGCTTCAAAATACTCGGCACGTGAGGCTCGCAAGCCTTTTTGAGCTTTTATCGAATACACATTTACCCCTTTTAATACATGTTATTACTTAATTTTTTATGAAACCTAGTCGAGACGAGCTTACTTTTTTCGAATTCGAGCTTAAAATGTTGATGTAATCGAGCTCGAGTCGAGTGTCGAGCTCGAGTTTTAGATGACGAGTCGAGCTCAAGCTTGAAACTGAACGCTGATACCGAGCTCGAGTCGAGTTTCGACCTCGAGTTTTAGTACTCGAGATTGGTAGTACTCGACTCGACTCAGGTCGTTTATTATTATTTTTATATTAGTATATTATTTAATATATATGCTAATATTATATATTTTATATTTATATCTTTATATTAATTTTTAATTATCATAATTTATAATCATTATTTATTATTATGAATATTTATATAGATTTTTATTATAAATATATATTTTATATATTATTTATTATATTATATTTTATTATATATTCTATATATTATATTATTTTTTATTTAGAGATTAACTTTATTATTAATTTTGTATTATATATTATTTATTATTGATTATATATATATGTTTTGGAATAATTAATATATAATTTATTATTATATATATTAGTTATTTAGTTTTATATTTGTATTGATATTAATTTATAAATATATTTAGGATATATATATTACTAATGAATTAAATTAAGACGGACAGACAAAATGAACCTCACAATATCCTCTAAACACAAAACAATAAAACACATACAAAACCTAAACTCACATCATGACACACACAAGAACATAACAGCACCAACGTATCTAACACAACAAACCACATCAAGAAACTAGGTCCCCCAAACAACGCAAACAATTCAACACAAACGCACAGAAAATACAAAAAAAAAACCATAACCCCCCCCCCCAATAATCAAACATCATATACAACACAACAAAAAAGAGCAACACACTATCAACAAAAGCAATAAGCAAAAACAACCAATGTAGCCACCACAACACACAAAAACCATGTCAAGCACTAAACAATAAAGAAGAAAAACACCAAAAAATCATCCACATCAACACGAACACACGCATGCAAAACCCAAAAAAAACCCCCACCCAACAAACCTCCTAAACACAACGGAACAGCAACAACAACACACACACAACACACACACATCACAGCACAGAGAATAAGATAACACAACAAACCACCCAACTTATTATCCTAATTAAAAAAAAACACCACTCCATCACACAAATTCAGAAACATACAACACCTAAACACAACTGGTAACACAACCACACAATCACAAAACAAAACAACACACACCACAAAACAGACCCATACATACGACCATCAACAACACCTAAACATACCACACATAACACATACCGACCGTAGCCTGCCACATCACAACATCAGACAAAACCGAAATCAACTCACACAAAAAACAGACAAACAAACAAAACAACACCAATACACAACACAAGCCATTACAACTATAACAGGACACCTACACAAACAAACTAAGTGTGTTGATGCATACACAAAACCACCACACCTAATTACAACATATATCAATTATCACCACGCACCAACCTATACAAACACAACACAAAATCATAACAAACACAACACACACAAAACAACGCAAGCACATAATACAAAAACAATGTTCTCAAACACAAACCAAACAAAGAACCACACAACACCACAAGAAGGTTAACATTCATATAACACAGAAGTAAAAAAACCTCCCAACCCCTACATCTCCCTCAGATATACAAAATCATAAAACCGACGTGTAGCAAGCAATCCCCCTACAAACACACCATACCACTCTACCCCCATCGTACTCCCAACACAAGACTCGTGACTCCATAACCAACCAGGAGCTACCATAAGACCAAAAAACAACTGACTAGAATGAACCTCTACAACACTCTTCCACAACCTTACACACACAAGTGTCACCATGTATGATAAAAGCAGTCCACACCAACTAAGATCATCACCAAATTTTACCAAAAACGAACCTATATACCCTATAGGAAGTGAAGAAACTTACATTAGCTATCACAGTACGCTATGTGTACTATATAAATCTGACAGATAAATTATTCTCTTTCTATATAACGGACCTACACGTCAACCTAATCGCCACCAATAAGACTACCGTTCAGACATTACCGCGAAGGAAGCTAGAAATAGACTAACTGCATTTTAAAAATAAATAAAAAAAATTATAACAAAATTAAGATTCATTAATAAAAAAAGTAAAAATCATTACATATATCAAATACATTTAAAAACATAAGAATAAAAATTAGAAAACTTAAACTAACCATCATTATTGATTGTTTTTATTTTAAAATAAAGGCAACTCAATTCTCACCAAGCAGCCCTAAATCTTTCAAAATTTTCCCAACAACACAACGTCCTATAATGTAAAGTTATGTCCGTATTGTGTTTCATATTCCGCTAACGCTTTTTGAAACACAGTGAGGTTACATGAATCGTTCTCGTTCTCGTTCATCCGTTGGACATTATTGTAAACGGCACTAAATGTAGCAATTTTAGGACGAATCGTACGTTTCCATTTCATGATGATGGCATCATATCCTCGAATATTCTCCCCCATTTCTTTCTCAAAGCAAGCAACAACCTCCGACCAAAACCGTCTCATCTTCATGGCGTCTCCGGTGACGTTGTTTTCTGTTACGTCGCACCACGCTTTACACAACGCGATCTCTTCTGCTATTGTCCATGGTTGTGACGATGCCTGATTATGAGTCGTCTTGGCCTTTCAACGACGGTTTGAGCAAAAGCCGAACCGTTAGACGTTGGAAATAAAAATGATAAGTATAATATAAAAGTGTTTTGAATTTGTGTATAAAATGATGAAATGAATGGGGTATTTATAAGATTTAAAGAGTTTGAAATTTTAAAGGTTTAAAAAAAATAATTAATATAACGGTAAGTTCCTTCTCATTTGTAGTGCTTCTTTGTCGATCGTAGAGACGACCCATTCGACTAAATAAGAAAACCATTCCTTCTCATTTACAGTGCTTCTTTGTCGATCGTAGAGACGACCCATTCGACTAAATAAGAAAACCTCGACCGACAAGGAGGACACCCCACAATGATGGCGACCAACGACCGACACCTTGCCATTGTGGGAAGCCTTAGGATTACGCATTGTTGTTGTGATATTGTAATGGAGTAATAGTTTATTTATATAATACAAGCTTATAATATTTGGCATAGTGAAACTGATTACCCAAAACTAAGTAATGGCCATTACCTACTAAATTGATTACCCACCAATGATGCTTATGAGTACCCACGTTCTCCTATTAATTATTATCTTATCCTGCATCTTTTTTCAGCCTCTTTATTTTACCAGGTCGAAGATATAAATCACTTTAATTCATTTGTTGCTGCTTCTTTTTTTTTATTCTTTATTTATGTTATATACAGATTGAAAGCAAAAGTTTTTGAAGTGAAATCCACCTTTCTTCATACCATCTCTTTTGGCTTATGCATCTCCTTATATTCGATATTAATTTGACTTAGGTGTTAATTTCCTTACATTGGCGTACATTCAGAAATCATTTATGTAGTTGGAGTGATTTTAACAACCAAGCACGTAGTACCAAATATGGTAGTTATAAACTTATAATGATGAATTTATTATAAACCAAGCAATACTAATGCAATGATAATAGTCTTTAGTATTCCCCTCTATTCCTTTTGCTTTTCCCATTCCTATTCCTCTTTTCGAATCAAGCGCACCCTGAAAATTTATTAGCTTTGGACAAAAAGATAAATCAACTCGATAAATAACAAAAAAATAAACGTTCTAACCCGTTACCGGTTACCCAACCAAAACATTATGCCATCTCTAATTGAAAAACAATCAGTCATAGACCTTCAGTTGTATAGTGAGTGGAAATGAAAGAAAGCAGATCAGTATAACACCCCACTACAAAATATTAGTTCTTGGAAAGATACTCAACTAAGATATGGGAATAATGCTGCCAGATAAGTTGTAGAGCAAAATGGGATCATAAGCACGCCAATCTGTAACAATCACTCATGTACATTGACACACATACCTAATTGCAAAAATCAATCAAAGATAATAATCTCCATTACGATATAGGCTATTATATCTCCTAACTAAAATATGTAGGGATTACTTTAAAAGCTACACACATCATATACCTCAAATTAGATCAACACCCTCCTTTTACCCAGTTTAAGATCGCTCGGGATTATATATACAGCATCTACGCATATTCCACCTTTTGAGTGTGTGCAATCTATCTGCTTCATCGAAAATCTCACTTCAGTGGCAGGATCAGACTCGTTTACAATGAACTCGCCTACTTTGTAGTCTATCCAGCGACCACGTTTGTGGTTTCCGTTAGCATAATCTTCAGCACAATCATCTAAAAAACATTCGGTAAATGCTTCTTGACCATCGGATGTTGACAAGTCAAACCTTACGGGTTTTATGTCCCATCCATGGGTGTGTTCAAAATACGAAACACGGCGTCCTAACCTTTTGGAAAATCTTCCCAAGTGTATTCTAAATGATAATGTATATATGTCTGCTGGGAGAGAGAACTTAATGGATCCACTAACTTCAAACCACCATATTTGCTGCAAATATGCCACGATATTAAACCTGCAAGCAATAGCAGAATCATTCTCCTTACCTTAAAGAGCCATAAACTATTGCAAAATACAGCAGATGAGAACCTTTAGAGACGATATATCCAAAGAAAGAATCACTGATTTTTAGATATTACGCTTTAAACCATGATTAACTGTACTGCTCATGTCATAAGTTTTTAACTGATTTCTCAGTAGAGAAACAATGCACAAAGTCATGTGTTGACTATTAAAAAGAGTGTTGACAACTTATTGAAATAGGCATGAAGTTCTATACTCGTGTTTGGATGTGTGGTTTGAAACCGATTATGTGATATTGAACAAGAAGAATCACATAATCAGCTGTAACAAACATTATGTTGCAGGAGGGTGTTTGGATGCTCTTCAGCTACTTGAATTCCAAGTGTTTTAAAAGTCTAATTATTTGAGAAACTAATTGGTAAATTAACAAAAGACGTTTATATCAACGATCATTATACTATTTAAAAGTTGAAATTTTTATATAAAATATCATTATACTATCTACTAATCCTTCAATGACAGCAAATAGCACACAGAAAAGTTAATTACAATGGACTTATTGACCAATGGTTAATTCAATAATGCTATAGAGCACCTCTCTGACAAAGTTTGGTTCCTCTTGCCAAAATTCGTTTTCCTCCACATCTTAGGAGATGGGGGAGGTAAACGGATTCTGCCAAGAGGAACCAACCTTTGGCAGAGAGACACTAAGTTTCTCTCACTAAATCATATCTGTTAGTTTTCGTGTAATCACAGTGGATCCACAATCCACCTTCACCCATAACATCTAATTAACTGTTGCCTCTCATTTCTAAAAACATAATTTCACCGATTCACTCAAAAGATTTCACACAGGCAAAAAAACCTCTCTCGATCTCTTATGTCCCGAAATCAACAAGTCGTTTAGTTAAAAATTCTGAAACTATTAGAGGTGGGCACACTGTTCTTGTTCGTATCAAAGGTAGTAAGGCAAAATATGAATGGATTAGGGAGTGGTCAGAAATAGATATTTTTTTCTTGGTGCTATTATAGGTCACTATCTTAAGTGTGTTTAGCTGTATTAAGAAGAAACTATATGTCGATCCATGTCGTGATATAGTAAAGGATAAAATAAACAAGATAAAAGACAATTCATAATAAGTTTTCTAATCAACAAGAATCATCCCTCTTTCATCGGGGGCATTTCCCCACTAGTATATACCTAACAGCATTATTACATCTTTCACCAGCATAAAAAAAAGCAACATCTTTATAATTAAACCATTTCCAAATGACAAATTCACTTGAGCTGTCAGCTTATTAGTATCCCTCTTTCGGGTTAGGAACTTCCTATAAAGGTACAATTGAATCCTATGCTTTCAGGGTCCCTATCTCTGCCACGGAACTGCCCAACACGTAGGTCTATTCCCGCACTTTCCTAGGTGCACCTCTACATCTACCAAAAGTAGGGGTTGTTGCAATAAATAGAATGAGTCATCTGTAACGAGAGAATTAACATTTACGGCATAAACTAAAGCTAGCTATAAGTGGCGGCCCCTCTGACGCCCCACACCGTTGCAACAGGAGGGGGCTTTCCTAGCGGCCTTTGCCAAGAGATAAGTACTAACTAGTAACTATTCACTAATAAGCAAGCATCTCCTATATTTGATAATCCCCTTATGACTTAGTTTGATGCAATACAACACTTCAATTTCACCATAAGTGGCAAACCGCACAAATTCTTGATAAAGACAAACATCAATATCTTTCGATAACTTGTTAGTCAAAACTCAAAAAGGCCTGGGAAGTTGCAACTACTAGAAGAAAAAGATTAGTTGACTACTCATGCAACTATACAAGTTAGCCCTAACAATTGAAAAGTCAATGGAACTACAATGAAGACGACATACTCAGAAAAAGTTTGAAACAACTTTTTCGTTCATTTCAGTTGATTGTTTTATAGGTTAAAGTTATATACCAAACAACCTTCTTTTGAGTGTAAACATTGGGTTTCAACAGATGATACCTACTGCTAACTTCTTAATAGGGATGAGCACGGTACCGGTCCCGTACCGAATTAGTGGTACCGATTTTTTCCCGAGCATAACTTAGTGGTACCGGTACCGTACCGAACGGGATTCGGATACCGGTACCGGTACCGGGAAATCGGGTTTTTCCTGTTTTTTTTCGGGAATTTTCCGATTTGGTACCGGTCCCGTACCGAATTAGTGGTCCTGATTTTTTTTTCACCTTATTTCGTAGTCCCAGTACCGTACCGTATACCGGGAATCGGTACGGTTCCGGTTCGGTTTCGGGATTCGGGTCGAAATGCTCATCCCTACTTCTTAATGTTATATTTATGTTGGCTGATTCCAAACCTAGATTATCATATCATAACTCCATTATTTTAAACAGTGAACTACAAAAGCATATGTTTCGAATCCAACCTGGATTCTTCAGTATGAACCCAATTCCAGTATCTTCGATCTTCTATTCCAGTAATTGACATCGACTTGGTGGAGATCGACAAGCAAACTCTTCCAGTAACTTTATCCAGCCATACTTCCTGCAATATTCAAAATTTCAAAAAGATGCATATTAACTATGACATGAGTCATAACACTTGACATGCAAGGAAAGCTGAAACATTGCAAATAGTTACCTCTCGCCAAAAAACATTGATAAAACCTAACTAATAAACCAAGGCACTGGTTTTAATAGCGTATTAACTAACCTGGGATTGCTCATACTATAACTCTAGCTACACCACGATGTTACTAGAAAAAGTGTATTTAGAATGACTGATATTCTTTGTAAGACTTGCAATCCTGACTTCTCATTCTATGACACTGAAGAATACACAATTCATATCTGTTTTCCACTCTGGTTATTGATGACACAATCTAATTACGGTTATACAGATCAAATTCCCATCTAACTCTACAATCTTTACTATTAACTAGGCTTGAGGTTAATGTGGTATTTCAGCCATCTTGTCATCTTGTCTTTAGTAGTTCAAGCTAGGCTTGAGGTTAATGTGGTATTTCAGCCACATTCCAGTGTGCTTAAACGCTATTGGGTGATAATATATTTTACCGGGGTAATTTCCCCTTTACCCAAAAAAAAAAATCTTTACTATTAACTAAATTTACATATTATGATGAATGTGTCACCTATGCTAATTTGGGTTTCAGTTAGTTTTTATTTTTATTTTTATTATTTAGATACCCATGGTTCCGACTTTTTAGGCCAATTAATCCATGGGGTTTGAGCCACCGCCACACATACGCAAACCGGGTAAAGCCCTCCCCTTTTAT
>BQNB010024080.1:0-31029 GCA_026074375.1 Tanacetum coccineum
AACATTTTATTATTGCAAACTCCATTAGCACCATCTTACTTCTTCCTTCCTTTCCCATAGTTACTCGAAGACTTATTAACCCTAGGGGGTGATATGTTTCTCTCGAAAAACCTATCATTAAAGCCTTGCACCTTTTGAGCCTTGACAGGACATTGATATCAAGGTTTCTGAAGCAGTGTTCATACATGATTTCCGACGAACTTCCACAGTCAACAAGAATCATTCAGACTCGATTTCCTTCTACTACTCCTTCTAATATAATGGGTTCGTCCGTTAATTGACTCTGGGGGATTGCTGGGAAGGTGAGTTCGTTCATTATTCTGGACCTTCCTTCTTCAAAGGGTCTCTTGTGGTTTCCTTCTTCCCTTATCATGTTTATGATTTTCACACCGTTCCTTCCCTGGTTCCCATTCCGCTGGTTGTTCTGGCGGATGTCCTTCACTAAATGAGCCAACTTTCCCGAGGCCACAGCTTCCTCTATTTGCTTTTTTAACTGATAACAATCGTTAGTGTTGTGACCTCTGTCCCCATGGTAGTCACATAATTTATTCAAGTTTTGCTTTTTGGGAGTTTTGATCAAAGGCGGTGGTTATGGGAAGCTCACACTTTCCATGGCGAGGATCTCTTTCGGAGTCTTGATAAGCGGGGTCAAAGTATCTTTTTGGGGATAAGGGGCGTATACCCCCATATTCCTTCGTGCTTCTCTTGGGCCACCCCTATTTCTGGCTTTTTGGGACATTTCGGACCATGCCGGACGAACGTACCCTTTGTCTCCTTGGGAAGGACGAACCATTTCTGCTGACTCAGCGACCACTTCTCCCCAAATGAACGCCCTAGCTCTCTCGAACATTTCGTCCACCGTCTTGGGTATCTTGTCGTTAAGATTTGTAACACCCCCATTTTTACAATATAGCAGTGGAAGCTAATCTGGGGTATTACTTCATGGATACAACAATCATAATCATAGAAAACGACCCAAAAGAGACGTTTATTCAAAAGATATGTTATCATTCATTTCAAATCAGAGTTTTACAAAGGCAGGTCCCAAAATCTAGTTACATACATTGTGAATGATAACAAGTTTTAGCCATCTTCGAGTCCATGCCACTCCGTGCCGTATATTGCTCAATAACCTGAGATAAACATGCTAAAAAGTCAACACAAAGGTTGAGTGAAATTCATAGGTTTGATAAACAGTTTGAATACAAGTCATAGTGTAATAATTGTACAAACACAATTATTATGAAAATGTTATTGTTATGATCTTGGGTCACGTTATTATATACCCGTTATTTGTAATAATTGCAACGAATGCAATTATCATAGTAACCGTGTATTACTGCGTTATTGTCTTGTTTGGTCTGTTTGGTCATGTCTTGTATAGTATAGTCTGGTCTAAGCTCATGGCACACAAACTGACTAGTGTATATATATACCCAAAATGATGTGATATATATATATATATATATATATATATATATATATATATATATATAACCCAAAATGGGGGGGGGATGTATATATATATATAGAGATTAATCACTCATGTAGGTACTTGCCATATCCCATGGAAATTCAAAATATAGTGTGTGAGCAGATTACCTATCCGGCAACACAAAACATATTCCGTCAATCCCGATAGATCTATCCACAATAATTATGCGTTTCACACCATAAAGTTAATAATGGTCCAAGATAATTGAGGGACTTTTGGCATAAAGAACTTATATAGTACTGTAATATGTAATCGAGATAGCATATAACTTGTAACAACACTTGTAGTTTCCTTTAAGCATGTATAAATCTTTGAAAAGTAATCACATTGTTAAAGATAAACGAGTAAGTAAAAGAGTTTGTAACAAGCAGTAACCCCCTCCGGTTATAAAACAGTAAATAAGTAAAGGCGAGTTATATGAAATCTCATCCTGATATGTAGTTGTAAATAAATATTCTGAAATGAAAGCTATGACGCCCTTGAATCACAATCTTAACCCCGGGAAAGTTGTAAAATAGTAACATGGATCGTAAAACACCACGTCACTACAACCTTAGAACATATGTAGAGACTTAGGAAGATTGTAACTCAAGAACATTAGTTTTTAGACATTATGATTTTTGATTGAAGAGTTTGGGACTTATTGAATCACTGTTCGGGCCATCATAATTCAAATTCATCCAGTAACCGTTTGAGAGCTAAGCACTTAAATCGTTAACCAACAACTCAGTCTAGAACGAAATACCTAGATAAAACCTCTTAATATGAAGCTCTTAGTATTGTTGGATACATAATAAACGTTTTTAAGCGTTTAAATTAATATCGTGGATAATGTTAATGCATCAGAAATCTAACTAAAGTTATGTCTATGTAAGGTTTTAACCATGATTTTATACTTTTCCAAAATGTTAAATATTTAGACCCTTGAGTTAGAAAAGTTTGCAAATAGTCCTTGAGTTTGCATTTTTTACTACTTTGGTCTTACAACTTTAAAAATATACCAAGTAAACCTTGCACATTTGAAAAAGTGACATAAATAGACCCTATAGTTATAACTTTGATAAAAATATACATATTCCATCCCTTCTAGTTATTAATTTCCGAAAGTTACGATAATATACCCCTTGCATGGAAATATTTACAAAACAAGTCCAAATTTACATGCAAGCTTATTTTAACATTTCAATAGACAATTTATAAGATATAATAAACTTAAAATATGAAGATTTAACGCAAGCTATTTAAAAATAACCGATTCGTTAGCTAGGAAGCAAAATGGTCAAATTAGGGTTGTCCAAACGTAAACGCGTGTGTTATAAGTTCAAATCGATCATTAATCCAATAAAGTGGTTATTTTAATAATATTTATTCAGCTAGAATATAAATATAACAATATTTTACCATTATAACATTAGTTTTAATTGGAAAAACACAAATTAGGTTTCTGTGTGTACGTTTTTTGGATCAAAAATGGAAAATGAGCATGAATTGAGTATGAAAACTTTAACAAGAGTAATATTAAAGGATCATAGAACCTTATAAGGTGTAGTATCAAATAGAACATTTTAAAAAGCTGGTTTGAGCTTCAAGGAATGCAAAACTGGTGAAACGGTCGGTTTCAGTAGTATTTCCACTCGAACGCCTGTATCAATGATCCCGGCTTCAATCTTTAGGGCATCGCTTCTTGAAGTGTTCCTTATATGAGTCCTAGGATCAAAAGGGAGTAGAGAGAATGGTTGCACACTTTGGGTTATAGACTAAAATTTGGAGTGAGTTTTGAATTAACACAAATGAAGTCTATTTAATACCCATTTGAAGTACAAGGAAGTAAGCAAAGCTATGAACTGGTATTGAGACTGTAATGAGTCTAGTGAATGAATTTCTAGAGCAATAAAACAATGGTGGAGGATCTAGGATATAAATTATGATGAGGTGGTTTGATGCGGTTTTGTAGCATAACGAGCGTGAAGAGAGAAGAAAGAGAGGCCAGTGCTCTCATATTTATGACCAAAGAATGAGATAATCTGGTGAATAGCTGCTTGAGGGATTCAAGAAGAGTTACCATAAGAGATATGCACTTGGAATGGTTTGAAATGGGTCATAATTGAAGTCTAAAGGTTCGGGTCCCTGTTTGTAGGTCGACTAGGAATTCACAAGTTTTTCAAGTCTTTATTTCGTGTAACAATAATCAAGATAAGTTTATACATTATCCAAGGACTGATATAGGATAGATTAGCAAAGATTAGTACCCAAAGCTTTCTGAAGTGACCTCCAGAAATTTGATGCGAACCTAGGGTCACGATCACAAATAATCGAGACCGGTATTCCATGCCTTGTTACTACTTCCTTTAGGTACATTCTTGCTAGCTTCTCCAGAGGGTCAGTTTCTTTCATGGGTATAAAGATCGCGGACTTTGTAAGACGGTCAACGATTACCCAAATGGTGTCATACCCTTGTGATGACTTAGGAAGCTTTGTGACAAAATCCATCGTGATATTGTCCCACTTCCATTGAGGCATCTCGGGTTGTACCAACAAACCCGACTGTCTCTGATGTTCGGCCTTGACCTTAGCACAGGTCAAGCACTTGCTAACATAGGTGGCGATGTCAGCTTTCATATTGGGCCACCAATATAGCTTCTTTACGTCTTGATACATTTTCTCGGAACCTGGATGGATAGAATACTTTGACTTGTGGGACTCGTGCATGATCACAGTCCGCAAATTGTCATAACAAGGTAACCAACTCCTGCCATTGAGGCATAGGGTTCCATCCGTACGAGGTTCCAACTTTTCCGTTCTAAGTGCCTCTGGAAATTTAGCATTTTCAATCAGCATACCTCCAACATCCTCATTCTTGATGTTCTCTGGTTTTCGTGCTTCAGTCTGAGCATTCAAGATTTGCTTAGGAAGATCCAAGCTAATAGTCATGACTAAAGCTCGAACTCTTAACGGTGGTTCCCGTTCTTTCCTGCTCAAAGCATCAGCAATGACATTTGCCTTCCCTGGGTGATAACGAATATCGCAATCGTAATCACTAAGCAACTCTAACCATCGGCGTTGTCTCATGTTCAATTCCTTTTGATTAAGAATATGTTGTAAACTCTTATGATCAGTGAACACCGTACACTTGGTACCATACAGATAGTGCCTCTAAATTTTCAGAGCGAACACTACTGCTCCAAGTTCTAGATCATGAGTAGTATAGTTCTTCTCATGGATCTTTAACTGGCATGATGCATAAGAAATAACCTTTTCCCTTTGCATCAACACAGCGCCCAAACCCTTGATCGAAGCATCGTAGTATACGATAAAATCTTCACTTCCTTCGGGTAAAGCCAGAATTGGTGCACTACACAACTTCTGCTTCAATAACTGGAACGCTGCTTCTTGTTTGTCACCCCACTCAAACTTGACCTTCTTTTGAGTGAGCTTGGTCATTGGTTTGGCGATCTTTGAAAACCCTTCAATGAATCGTCGATAATACCCAGCAAGACCTAAAAACTGACGAATCTCCGTTGGTGTCTTAGGAGATGCCCAATCTTTAACGGATTCGATCTTGGCTGGATCCACATGAATGCCTTTATTATCAATCACGTGACCGAGGAACTGTACTTTGGGAATCCAAAATTCACACTTGGAAAATTTTGCATACAACTCCTCTTTCTTCAACAACTCCAATATTATCTTCAGATGCTCTTCGTGCTCTTGCTTGTTCTTGGAATAGATCAAAATATCGTCAATAAAGACAATTACGAATTTGTCCAGATAAGGTTTGCACACTCGGTTCATGAGGTCCATAAACACAGCAGGTGCGTTGGTCAAACCAAACGGCATAACTTGGAATTCATAATGTCCATATCGAGTTCTGAAGGCAGTCTTCGAGATGTCTTCTTCTTGAACCCTCAATTGGTGATAACCTGACCTTAGGTCGATCTTCGAGTAGACACTCGACCCTTGAAGTTGATCAAATAAGTCATTAATTCTCGGTAGCGGATAACGGTTCTTCACCGTTAGTTTGTTTAGTTCCCGATAATCTATGCACATCCGTAACGATCCATCTTTCTTCTTGACGAATAGAACTGGAGCTCCCCATGGTGACGAACTAGGTCTTATAAAGCCTTTGTCGGAAAGCTCTTGTAGTTGATCCGCCAATTCTTTCATTTCTGATGGGGCCAATCGATAAGGTGCCCGTGCTACAGGTGCAGCACCGGGTACTAGATCGATGTGAAATTCCACTTGTCTGGTAGGTGGAAGACCTGGCAAGTCCTCGGGAAATACTTCGGGAAAATTTTTGACGATCGGTACATCTTGCAGTTGCTTCTTCTTCGACTTGTCTCCAGTCTCCTTGATGGTAATATGTGCCAAAAAGAGGTGACATCCTTGAAGCAGATACTTCTGGGCCTTGGTGCACGAGATGATGTTTAATCGAGTCCCGCGTTTATTTCTACTTCCGTCTCCATGAAAAATTAAGATTTCGCTCCCAAAGGGAATACGAACGATTTTCTTAGCACAGTCAATAACGGCTTGGTTTTTCGTCAACCAGTCCATGCCAATTATGACGTCATAAGTACCCATTTCAACAGGCATTAGGTCGACGTGAAACGGATGGTTCAGAAAATTTAACGTGCAACCCAGTAATACCGTATTTACCCATATTACTCTACCATCAGCTAATTCAACGTTATAACCATGATCTAATGTAGTGGGGGCTATATTAATCAAAGCACTAAATTGAGTAGACACGAAACTTCTATCTGCACCAGTATCAAATAAAATGGAAGCACAACGGTTGTTTAGGAGAAACGTACCCGTCACAACGTTGTTGTCTGGGTTTTGCCCTGCAACTCCCACTGCATAAGCCCTGGCTACACCGTTACCATTTCCCTGATTCTTGTTCTTCCACTGGGGGCAGTTGTTCCTGAAGTGGCCTGGAGCCCCACACTCAAAGCAAATGATGGCATTGGTATTTTCCCTTTGGGCTCTCGGGTTGTTGTTGTTGCGGTTGTTGTTGTTATTGTTGTTGCAGTTGTTGTTATTGTTATTGCGGTTGTTGTTGTTGTTATTTGAAGTTGCAGGCCGGCTCCTACAGTCCTTGGTTAGGTGGCCAAGCTTCTTGCAGTTATTGCATGTTGGTATACAAGGACCGTAATGGTTGAAGTTACACTTGGGACATAGAGGTTTAGTCCCTTCATACGATTTCTTGTCACCGTTCCCGGCAGCATAAGCCCTGCCTGTGTTCTGCCTTTTGTTTGGTTGTTGGTTATTGGTATTTCGAGGAAGTACACAAACTTCCTCTTGCTTTCTGCCTGTCTCTCAGCAACAGTGCTAATTCTCCTATCCATCAATTCAGTCGCCATCTCAATAGCCTCCTGCATGGTCTTCGGCTTCGATGCCACAACACTTGAGTAAATCAGGTCGGGCATCCCACCGACATACCTTTCAATTTTGTCAGTCTCTTCAGGGAACATCCTGTCACTCAGCAATGCCAGTTCCTGGAAACGTTGGTTGTAGGCTACCACATCGGTGCCTTTTACTTTTAGGTTCCACAATTCTGCCTCAATCTTCTTGATTTCATTCCTTGGACAATATTTAGTTGTCATCTTCTTCTTCAAGTCAGACCACGTCATTGCAATAGCAACCTCATTATTCACTGTCCTAAGCATGTAGTCCACCATGTTAGACAATTCCCATAAGAGTACAAGTGTCAAACTCAACTTGATTCTCCCCGGTATCAGTTACTTATGCGAAACACGGTTTCCATCCTCCTCAACATTGGGTCAAGTCGACCAACTCCTTTCTGTGCCCCGAAGAATAAGGTGTTGACATTCATGAAGTCTTGATAGGTGCACTCCCGAAACAACGCGTATCATTCCTGATCACACCTGTTCCCGTAGGTAAGGCTATCATCGCCATTTCGGGCGTAGCACGTGCAGCCAACACGCATGACACCCCGTCGAATCAAGGCCTGAAGTTTAGGGCACTGGTGACCGAATTGGTGGTATGAGTGTCTGTGGACTGGTGGGGGAGTTGAACCTGGGTTTACCCCCGTGGGCCCATCCTCTTGGTGCCATTTTCTTAAATCACAAGAAAACATAATACCCGTTAGATTTCAAAAATCTTAACCATAACCCGATGTATACATAATAAATAAAACGAGATCACAACACATGGTGAAATACACAACAGTATTGAAATTAACAAATCGACATTTATTCACAATAAATTTGATTTTATATAAAACATAATCCATCCTTTCCATATATAACTTGGGAAAATAATACATGATTGGTTTAAATACAAACGATCACAACACTTAGGTTACAAGACAAAATAACCTAAAGCCATACTAGCCGAGATATACTCGTAATACTTAGTAGGCTGTACAAAGTAGCCGATACATGAACAAAAAGATCTAAACAGAGTAGCTAGACAAAACAAAAGATCTATACAGTCTGCTAGCTGGGAATAACCCATAATACTTAACAGACTGTATAGTAGCTACAGTCATAATCCAGTCTAAGAACTGCTACTGGCCTCCTCTGGTAGCTCTGGCTCTGCAGGATCCTTAGCAGGTCCCTGCTGTCTCTGAAGCTCGATCATCTGAGTCTTGAGGCTCTTCACTATCTTTAGTGCCTCCACTAACTATCTATGTCTCCGATAGTCTGCTTTCAGCAGATCTAAAATTACCGTTTGTCTCCTACGGTCTGCTGCCTGCAACTCAGCGATCTCGGACTGCTGAGCCATAACCATAGTCCGAAGTGATATGCCCTTGGAACGTGCCTGATCTCAAGCATCTATCGACTGTGCCCAAGCGGCACGAGATAATCTGGCCTCCTCCTCCATCAAAAGGGCAGTGCGTCTATGGAATGGCCTATCCCTGTACAACATGTTGACTCAGGCTCTAAGTAGAGCTCGGTCATACCGTGCATCATCCAGCTGAGAATATATGATCTTATCCTCCTGGTCAACAGTAGTAGCCAACTCAATAACTCTCTGATTGACCCCCTCTAGGGTGGTCGAGGCAATCTCCTGGATGGATCCTACAAGGTCATCCCATGTATCCGTAATACCATAGCCTAACTCTCTAGACGTCTGGCTTCCTGGAGCGGCATCTAACATATCAGCAAATCCATAAAGGTCTGCCCTAGCTGTGGTAGGTCCAACCTGCCTAGCAGCACCAGTTGTCAAACTCTCCCCGACCTCGTATCCAGGACTAGGAGTAGTACGACACGGCCTCTTACGAAACGGTAAACAAATCTCAGGCATCTCAGTCTCATAAACAGGAGATGGTAGTGCATCTCTCTGTCTAATCCCAGCAGCTCGGGATCCCAGAGATCCCTCAACATATGTAGGGCTATTGGGTGGTGGTGATGGTATAGGTAATGGCGGAGAGGGTATCTGAGGAAGTGGTGATGAGTATGGAGAGAGAGGTGATGGTGGTGGAGTAGGTAAGGCTAACAATCTCTCAGCAACTTCCTCGGAGAGGAACGGTGCCGGCGCCTGGGGTCGGATGGACATCCTAGCCGTGACGCGATAAGCAAGGTATGGGTCCTGGTCAGCTGAATAAGCAACAGCTGCAGGGTCGGCAGGAGCTAAGTGCTCCTCCTCCTCTGCATCATCATCATCATCATCGTCATCGTCAGATGGCTCCTCATCATCCCTGTCGTCTCCTCTGTCAGCAGGATAGTCGGCTGGATCCTCCTCAGGATCCTCCTCGTCATCCTCCTCCGGATCCTCCTCAGGATCGGACTCAGGAATGTATCCCGGTGACTCAGTAGTAGGTGAGGCAGCAACAGGCAATGGCTGCTCCTCAGCCGGTAGGACATCGTCCTCTGGTAAGAACTCCGGGTAAACAGGCTCCGGAACAAATGGTACATAGATAGGTGAAGGTGGTGCCTGCTCTGGCTCCTCAGGGCCAGGCACGTAATCTGGAGACGGTGGATCCTGAAAAATAGGTCCTTCGGCTCCTGGTGATCCTATGTCAGATAGGTCCTCATATGGGCTGGATATCTCAGTATACGTAACTGTAGAATCTTCCGAATCCGACATGCTCGAAACTGAAAAATCAAAAGTGACTTATATAAGTATATTAATATAAGACTATTATCCTTATATACGTAATATATTATAAACACGTATATCAATTATGCATGTATATAGCCTAACCGACTAATGCAACAATTTGTATATGAATACCCCGTAAAAACCCTTTTGTATGTATGCAATGTTTGAAAACGGTTATAGTCCAGCAAAAACATTTTGACCTGGTTCTCTATAACCTTGGCTCTTGATACCAATCTGTAACACCCCCAAAATGGGTCGCAGCGGAATAAGGATCCGGGGCGTGTTACTTCAAGATCAACAGCACAAGATATATATAAGAACGACACAAAAAGTCGTTTAAATTGATACATTGGATTTAATTATAAGACATAATACAAAAGCATAAAGCTTTACTTGTTCCTTGTTTAATATTACAAAAGACAACAATACATTTCCCAAAATATGATGCACATAAATCTTTAAGTGTGCAATCCAAAATGTAATCCAATGCATCCTTGGCACCTCGTGCCTATTGACCTCCTGAAAACATTGCTTAAAACGTCAACAAAAATGTTGGTGAATTCATAGGTTTATGTATTTAAATTATGCAGGACCGCAAGACTTTCCCGTGATGTTACAACATATGCCAACAATCACAAAACCAGATTACTGTTGCACTAAGCTCATGACACTGAAGCTCAACCTATATTTGCTATTTTAGCAGTTATTTTGCCCGTACAGATGTTGTAACCCGCAACATCCAAGTCCGACATGGTCAACGTTCGTTCCCGGTGATAGCTAATCACCCAAACGGGGAGGTTAATCCCAATAGATCTATTTATAACATTCGCGCTCACATAATGCAATTAACAACTACATCTATGCAATTGACAGTTCATGATAATGGGCTCAGGAGGGTTATCGCTACTTAGGCAAACACATAATCAATATATTTAAAACACTTGCGTCCAATTTATAAAACAAAGCATGTTCTCACCCCGAATAATAGTAAATCAGTAAAACTGTAAAAAGTGGGGCTATGAACTCACCTTGAGTACTTCAATATACTTTCAAACACTCTGCGTCAATATATAAAACAAAGCATGTTTCTCACTCCCTAATAATAATAAAATCAGTAAAACGTAAAAAGTGGGGCTATGAACTCACCTTGAGTACAGATAGCTCAATAATCTCAGATAAAACACACACAAGACGATAAACCAACCTATTTAAATTAAGGTCGTATAAGTACCGAGTACTTTAATTAATAACATTGAATATAATCTTATAGTCGTTACATCGTACTATCGTTCGGGCTATCATAATTAAAGAGGTCATGACATGACGTACGAGGAGTTAGGACACTTTAAATCGTAAATCCAACAACTCGTCGATACGCCATCCGAAGAGGCCTCATTATGAAACTCCCTAGTATTATAGCACTTTGATAACCACTCAATATTCTATATATAGCATAATCACCGACTAATCGTTTTAGTAAAATAATATTTATAAAGTGAAAAACATAATAAATATACTTTTTCGTAAAAATGACCACACTTGGTCGTTTTAAGCCCGTTGCACGCGAAACATACGCCACGTCTCGTAGATAAGACTAGCGATCAAAAAAATTACAAATATAAAGTTTTTAAAAATTCTGTGATGAAATAGTAAAATTTACTGTTCATACAAACAGCTCATTTGTCGTTTTTAGGGTTTTAATTAGCGTAAACTTGTAATTGCGATAGACTTATTCTTTTATAACTTCCGATTTTAGTGATTCCTTCTAGTACGTTCACTGTTATTAAAAAGATTATAATATCTCACAAATTTATCCACTTGATGAATACGATTTTTTACTGTTCATAGTTTTATAAAATTACTTTTATAACATTAAATTATCGAAAAACGTCGTAAATTTTTGTGTCGTTAATATCGTATATAGTTCCGTTATTAACGATTCCTTGCGTGTACGCATCTCGTAATCCAAAAGTTAACTCTCATATTTTAGATGTTTTAAAAATAAAAGTTGCTTGTAATGAATAGGTAACTTTATAAAAATAGTTTTTTATAAAGTATTATATTCGTAAAACTCGTTTTTTAACGTATCTTTTTCGTTATAAATCGGTTTTTTTTCTTCAAGTTTCTTAATCGATTATGGAATCGTCATGAGGCGTAAATTTTTATAAAATAACTAACCTACGGTCCAAAATTCGAATTTAGACAGCCCTAAAGTTTTCATGAATGTTTCTTTATAAAACCTTGTTTTTAGTATTATTAAACTTAGTAGTTTTACTATAAAAACCCTATAACCATAGTTTTACATATTGTTAACTTATAATAAAGTCCTAATATTAACCCTATCCTTATAATTTCATTGTAAAAGTTTTTTCAATCCTTTTCTTTTCATTATTTTCCACTATGTGAAGTTTAAAAACATTATAAACCCTAATTAGCCTTTAAACATGTTTATACTTAACTAATAAGTTAACATACTTTTATATTTTACTTTTTTCCCATGATATTTATAACATTAAGGACATTAGATAATTGTAAAAATTGAATAAACTCAAATAAAAAATCCATTTTATTACATTTAAAAAGTTATAGTGGTGATTATGGCTATATTAACATGTAATACATAAAATCATAAGAAAAAAATTATAAAGATTTAAGAAAACCTTAGTATTATGTAAGAGAGTGAAATAAGTTCTAAAACACCCGTGTTTTAGATCAAAAAATAAGATCTTCCAAGCTTAATAAACCCTAGATTGAGGTTTTTCAAAAACCCTAATCTTATCCTTTTCTTCCTTCTTATTACTATGAAAATGATAACCAATGCTTCCCAACACCTTAGAATACCTTAAGTAATGTGTGTAAAGGGTTGTATTACTTAGAAATTCAAGTTATGATTTGTTTATTATGGCCAATTGTTGCCGTTAGTTTTGATGAAGACAAGAGAGAAAGAAAATGACTTTGTTAAGTATAAGAGTTGTAAAACAATACCATGCATGCATGCTTATTTATAGTATAAATATCTACTTAACCAAACCCCATTACTTCTAACCCTAGTTAAGTTTAGTCATGACAAGATTTGAAAAAATGTGTAAGACTTACTTTATTATATCTAGTATTCTTTTTAAGTTATGACCTATTGTTCTCATCCTCTAAATTTCGGCATAATATGTATATATATAATTGTTATTTTAATTATTTTGAGATATGTTAAAATCGAGGTTAATTTGTTTAGGCGCAGTTAGGTTTATAGAACTTACTGGTATATCCTAAAACGTATTTTATTATGAAACGAAAGAATTTTAACGTAGCAATAAAAATGAGAATTAACAAAGTTATCTATATCCTCATAATAATCCTAAAACACTTGCTTGATGCAAAACATTTAATCGGTTAAAATGACCTATTACATTTGAAGATCATTTTCATTTACAGCGATTTAACTAAAAGTAGTTTACGGTTGAAAAGTAAACGCGTAAAACCCTAAAAATAAATTATAAATTACATAATGTCATACAATGACCTAAAATACGAGGTGTTATAGTTGTGTTGTGTTGTTACCCAACAAACATCATCGAACGAACAAAACAACCATGGTCAAACAAAATAGTCAAACAAACATAGAATTTTACAAAATAAGTCTAATCTAGTTACAATAGTTTGACAAAACTAACCCCCCGAACTTCATATGAGGACGTCAAGAAGAAGAATCTTTAACCAATAAGATTCATAATTAATTTAATATACAGGGCCCGGAACATTGGGTGTGTGCAACATGGAGCATTGCACATGGCCCAACTATTCAAAGTGGCACCAAAATTCTGTTAATTTATATTTTAAATATAATTCAAGTTTAAGTCCAATTTGTCCAACTTATAATATAATAAGGTCTTCTATTCTCATGTTATATCATAATTAAACGATAAAAGAGAATTAACATTACTTCATTTGTGTGTCCTTATATGTGTTGTACAATTTAGGCGTCACCCGCGCTCCGTTCGAGAAGTTTTCTGCCGTTTGTTTTTGGATTGGACGTGTTAAAGGTATTTTTTTGTAAAAAAAAAAAAAAAATTAACGGTCGATAAGTAACGACCCGATTTCAAGCACTGTTTTGGTGCATTCTAAAAAAAAAACTAACGGTCGACCGCTAGTGGGGAAAGGTATTTTACAAAAAAAATTAAAATGAGGGTAGTTTTCGTAATTTAACACATAGTGCGAGAGGAAATTTTTGTAATATTGAGGGCTAATTTGTAAATAAAAAAGGAACAGTCGTGGCGGACCGTGTCGGTCGACCCGACAATCCGATAACTCAAAAAGTGCGATTGAATAATTATGGAAAAAAAAAGCAAAAAAAAAAAATTAAATATTTTTTTAAAAAATGTTTCAGACCTGGGTCTGGTCAACCCGGTTGCATTTAATGCAAACTTAATGCACTCTGAACGCGAGGTTAGTTCAATTGTTATTCAAAAAAAAACGAGACCGATGACCTCTAAAAAGTAATGAGAGAGTATTTAAAAAACAAAACAATTTTTTTTTCAAAAAAAAAAAAAAACCGATCGGACCGGGTAGGGTTGACCCGGCGTATTAAATGCACCCCGGTCAACCCGGTGCATTTAATGCACACTAAATGCAAAAGGCCATTTAATGCATGCGAGAGGGTATTCCGAGGAAAAAAAAGGAAAATTTTATTTTAGAAATTTTTTGAAAAAATAAAGGAAAAAAAAACTGGCAACCGCGCGCCGTTGCGGGACGATTAGCGGAGCGCGAGGTTTGAGGAAACTTAAAGTTTTATTCATAAAAAAACAGACCGATGACTCCAACAGTGCGAGAGGGTATTCCGAGAAAAAAAAAGGAAAATTCTATTTTAAAAATTTTTTGAGAAAAAAAAAGAACGGGACGATTAGCGGAGCGCGAGGTTTGAGGAAACTTAAAGTTTTATTCATAAAAAAAACAGACCGATAACTCAAACAGTGCGAGAGGGTATTCCGAGAAAAAAAAAAGGAAAATTTTATTTTAAAAACTTTTTGAGAAAAAAAAAGGAAAAAAAACTGGTAAACAAAAAAACTAACTGTTAAAAAAAATATTCATAAAAAAACAGACCGATGACTCCAACAGTGCGAGAGGGTATTCCGAGAAAAAAAAAAGGAAAATTTTATTTTAAAAATTTTTTGAGAAAAAAAAAGAACTGTGGACGAATAGCGGAGCGCGAGGGTTGAGGAACTTAAAGTTTTATTCATAACAAAAATAGACCGATACTCAACAGCTCGAGAGGTATTCGAGAAAAAAAAAGAAAGTTGTTATTTTAAAAACTTTTTGGAGAAAAAGAAAAAGAAAAAAAATGGTAAAAAAAAACTAACTGTTAAAAAAAAAATAAAAAACCGTTATTAATTGCCGGGTTTAAAAACATTTAATGAGACCACGATTTTTTTTAGGGTGGGTCGGTTCCCCCGGTAAATGTATAGTTTTAGAAATTCTTGACAAATTGGTTTTTGTGATTGGCACCATGCTCGGAAATCAAGGTACTTTTTTCTATCAATTGTTTTTGGTTTTTTCTTTACTACATATTTATAAATTATAAGTAACTCCTGGTTTTTTTTTTCTATAATTGTTTTATGGTTTTTGTTTTCTGTAAGTCATTAATACTAAAACATTTCGGATGTTATTGTGGAAGCAAGCACATACATCCTAAAATGCAAAGATGAATAATAAATTAACAAGTACATATCCTTATTAGTCCACAAAAAAAAAAATTGTATCTTCTAAGTTTAAAGCACTAGTAAGTTTACATAATTATCTTGTACTTTTTGCTTACATATTTTCAAAGAAACAAAACCATGTAAACCTCAATATTTTCTTTTAAGATGTTCAACATTTAAATTCAATTTTACTATAACCGTATTTAAATTATCCGTGTTTAAAGGGCCCAATTTTTTGTAACCGAACAGGGCACCCAAAATCCACGAGACGGCCCTGATTATATCAAATCAAACACAAGAACGAGTACAAAACACGAACTATCTATCACAACAACAAGATTCTTTAAACATGCAAAACAAGATGGAACTACTTCCTTTTCACACGAATTATAAACAAGATCCTTAAACAAATATTCTCACACTATATCCATCAATATTAGACTACAAGTAAAAAAAACACAATTCCTTTATTAACACACAACAACAAGATTCTTTTAAAATTTATAAACAAGATTCTTTTGCTCACATTAAATTCACACTACCAAGATCCTTTAATAAAATACTAGTAGCTCACAAACGAATGAATATCACCACGTACGATAAGAATGACCAAAAAACATGACTAAATTGTACCTAGTAAATAATAAGTAAGTGAAGAGACCAAAATCGCCGTAGAGCTTAGTTTGGAATACTGGCGAAGAAAAGCTTATCGACGTTGACTATGGAATAATTGAAAGTTGTTCATCCGATATTTATGTTGTTGATAGAAGATTATAAAAGGTAAATATTTATTTTTAGATGTTAAGAAAGAAGCATTATTTTTATTCAAGTTAATAAAGGTAAATATGATTGTAGTTTTTGAGAGGGTTTTTTTTAGAAGTAAAAACAAGACATTTATTTGTGATTCAAGTTAATAAAGTAAAATATAATCGTATATATTTTTAATAGGGTTTTTTTAGATAGTTATAATAAGGCATTTATTTTGATACAAGTTAATAAAGGTAAAATATATAGTATATTTTTTAGAGGGTTTTTTAGATGTTAAACAAGCATTTATTTTGATTCAATTAATAAAAGTAAATATTGTATGCTACTATATTTTATGTCTCAGATTTTTCTATATGAAAAGTAAACAAAAATGTCCATATTATCAATATTCTTAATCTAAACTCCGCCTCTTTTTTTTTTGAACGACAAAATTAGAATTTGATAATTCACCATTGAAGGTCTAATTGATTTGCATCCCTTACAATTGTATAACAACTATCCTATATATAAGATCAAAAGATCATATCTAGAATCATTACTTATGGGCTAGCCCAATACAAATTAATGACTAATAAATATACTTTGAATGTTGACTTGACTTGAATATTTAATGTTGACCGTTGACTTTGAATGCTGACCGTTGACTTTGAATGTTGACTTGATTTATACATGGTTAATACCCCCCCTCAGTGTGAGCGGGAGATCTTCGGACGTTCAGGCTGGAGCGAAACTGCAAATGAATAAAGCAGTGGGTATGCCCTTCGTAAAAATATCTGCATACTGGAATCTTGAAGGGACATGAAGAACACGAACTTGTCCCGAAGCAACAAAGTCACGAACAAAATGAATGTCGATCTCAATGTGTTTCGTGCGTTGATGTTGAACCGGATTTGCAGACATATAGACACACTAACTTAAAAATTTAACAACCTACAAATAATCAATTACAAATAAGCCTTATTAAGTTTTCAATGATAGTATTATACATAAATAATGATAAACTACAGTCGCCAAAAATTATAATTATATATATGACGTTTAATCAAGTTACTAATAATCACACTTTTTTACAATCTTACAAAGATAGTAAAACTAAAATTTTTAGATAAAAATATTTTTTTTTATATGTAAATACTAACAAATTGACTATACAAGTAATATAAATAATTGTATAGTTGTATATATTATTCGGGCGGGGCGGGGCGGGTCGAGGATGTTATTCTCCGCTCCCCGCCCCAAACCCGATTAAAATCCCCGTTTAAGCCCCAAACCCGCCCCGTAACCCGATAAGCATGCCCCGCCTCGCCACAATTAGTTCGGGTACCCCAGGTTTCCCGCGAGATTCGGGTGTTTTTTTGCCATCCTTATATATTACCTTTGAACAGTCAACTTTGTTTATATATATCATGAGCTGAGGCAGTTTGTACAAGTCGCAAGTGAACCAGCCCATAATTAGACTTTAAAATACAATGGGCTCATTGACCTTAAACTATAGTCCATCTAGCGGCCATTTAATATTTTACAGTGTTCTATCTTCCTAATAGATACATGACCACCACACCATCAAAGCGGATATATGTAAAAAGTTGGGCTATTTTATAACTAAATAAGGTTTAGTAGGATAATAGCATTTCTATGGTAGATATATACCGACTAGGGCTGACAAAGTAACCTGAAAACCGAACCCGACCTGACAAACTGAGCCGAACCGAGCTTATTTACTTTCGAGTTCTTCTCGGTTTGGATAGTGTAGATCGGTTTGTTTCGGTTCAGGTTTCGGTTTCGGCTCAAACCCGACACTTAAGTCGGTACGAACTACATAAACCCAATCGAACCGAGCCCGAGCTGAACCACTTATTCGTTCGGTTTTCGGTTTAAATTAGGGTTCTAATTTCGTTTTCGATTCTCGGTTTGCAAAATTCTCTTATACGGTTTCCAGGTTTTTTGGTTCGGTGACGGTTCCGACCCGATGCCACACCATATATACGACTATGACTAATATCTCGGAACTAAATTTTTTTGTGTAAAGAGTTTTATTACCCGGTGAATATATTTAGAAAAAAATGATAATAAGTTTTAAGTAAATGGAGAAGTGGTAATGATCCACCCCTCAATATAAACTATAAGTTTTGAACATACTCAAAACTTAACGACCAAAAAACAAACTAGAGATCGAAGGAACACATGAAAAATAATATCTTGGTACTAAATCAATTCCATGTAACATGTATTGCTTAATAAACGAGGGATCAAAATTATGAAATTGAAGTGTTTATGTGGTTGATAACAGTATTGAGAAACATAGAAAGTGTTAGTACTCAAGGTCAAGGCCGGGTCGTAGATCGTTAGTCGTAATTTATAGTTGATTGTGTAACAATGAATCAGCATATCCCTTATCCCAAGAGTAAACCATGTAACATCCTTCTCCTATGAAAAGGACGCTTAGGAGAGGAAGGAAGTGGGGGGTGAAAACTAAGGATTACATATTATGCTAGTTACATTTCCTCTTAATATTTTTCCTCTCTTTAGTTTCCACCCAGCTCTTACCCCCATCTCCCCTCCTCCCCGCTCTCCTTCTCTCTCTCTTCTAAAGATAGCAAGATTATATATGTGTGAGATATATTTATTCTCTACAATTGGTATCAAGAGCCATATATGATTTAGTGGTGTTTTTTGTGTGCATTTTTTATAAAGTTTTGGGTCACTTTTTTTATATAGCAAAAATAGGCACCCGAAAAAATCATTAAAACATACACATCAAGTTATGTTTCATACAAAGAGAAAAAGCATAAGGACAGGAGCCCACCGACATTGTAATACGCAAGGATAAGTTGTCCTTTAAAACCACCAAGCTTTAACACTTAGAGCATTGGGTACCATAAGTCATTGCTTGAGCTTTCCACAGAAAAAACGCCACTTGATGCATGAGACCTACAACACCGCACCCCTCGTTTTTCGAGTGATGAACCACCACCACCAACACCAAATGGTCACCAGAAAAAAACGCAAAAAGATGGCACGATACCCACACCGGAGAGCGTATTTTCAGTTATTTTTCCTCTGTGTTATGAGAAAACTCCAAGAAGTTGGGTACTATGACGACACCAGAAATGGTGGTGTTATAGGGAAAAGATGTTTTTTTGGGTTTTATGGGGCATTATATGTTATGAAAAAATTGCGATGTGGCAGCACTTTTTCCATAACACACAACTTAAAACGGCATCATGGTTACCTAGTGCTCTTAAGAGCACTATGATACCATACCCTCGAGCCATCTTAATGTTTCAAAAAGCCCACATCTGTTTCAGACAACTCATTGCACATTGAGTTTCAATTAAACTACAGATTGAGCTAACCCAAACGAAGGTCTCCCACCCTCGTCAACTTTTGTTTTGGCATATAGAAACGGAAACATGTCATGCACTCACAAGGCGGTACTAATCAATAAATACTAACTAGTAGAAGTATTAACGAGGAGGAATAAATGAAAATTTATATGTACTTTTATTTACCAAACAAAAGTTATCAAGGCCAATTTATCTAGTATAACAAACAAAGGAGTACCAAATGATTCAGAAACATTCGTAATTAGAATTATGAAACTTAAGACAACAAACTACTGTGATCTTTAAAAAGGGGTAATTTCATATCTCTCTCCTCCATTTTTAGTTAGAAATTTCATATAACCCCAAACAAGCAATATCAAACATATGTAACATTATGCATTCAATACTTTCATTTTTGGGTAATATATGAAAATTAATCATGAAAGTTAGGGTGATATATTAAATTAAATCCTTTAAAAAAAAATAGTTAACAATATAACATATTGACACCATGACAAACATGTTTAACTTCAAAAGCAAAATACATACTCCTTTCGTGCTGAAATAACTAACTCTGACAAAAAATACACGGTTTAAGAAAAATGCATTTATTACTACTGCTATCCTCTTTTTTACATTTTAGCAAATGACAGATTTACCCTTAATTAATAATTTAAACTTTTTTAAAGTTGGTAAAAATAATTTTCAAATACAATTTTAATATAGTATACTTGATCAAACTTCACTATCAAATTTTATTAGTGGACAATTAAATTGGTGTCCACATTCATTTAAGAAAAAACGTGAACTTTTTAATCCAGGGATCGGAGGGAGTATAATTTAAATGTGATTTTTTAAAAGTGTATGTTGGAAATTTTAGTGCAAATAGTGTGAACGAGTTACATGAAAATGGGTTTAGAGGTACATGTAACATCAGCAAGTTCACTGTTCTTTCCGACTATATAGTGGTTAGCTTAATGATCACATAAAATGGTAGTTTTCAAACATACATGTTATGTAACCGACCTTGACCTATAAATAGCGGTTTCAACATTAAATGTTTTGTACCCACTTTGACCTATTAAATGACGTAAGGTGAGCAAATCGGATACCGGAGACCTGGACCCGGAAAAACCAGAAAACGGACCGACCGACCTTGGACCGAACGTAATTGGGGTCCCGGATTCCTCGGTCTGGGTTTTTTTGTTATTTTTCGGACTCGTTCCGTCAGGTCATACCAAAAAACCCGATGATTAAGCCGTGAATACCGGTACCAAACCGAAGACCCGACCCGGACCGTACCGTAACCAATCCGGTCCTCCTCGGTCGGCTTTGGACCAACTCGGTCTCGTCCGGTCCGATCTTTGGCCCGATCTGTCCGTCCCTTGGACGTGCACACACTCTTAAATGGACTGAGAATCCAAGTTGACTTAATAACCATAGATTATTGTCATTTAACAACTATTTATGAGGAGAGGTTAATAATATTAAATTGACCCGATTACTATTCATAAACTCCTTTGACCAGGAGTTACAACTGTTTATAATTAAATTTTCATTCCCTAAAAATAGATGACACTTGCCATGGAAAACACACAGAAAGATAAACACTTAATGGTGAAAGGGTTCTAGAATTGTGCCTAATTCAAGAACATAACATTGGATCATATCTCCCTAAAGAGATATTCGAAGATACCCACCATTAGGTCAATTGTTACTTTTGGAAAAAGAATACAAGGATACCAATTTGAATATAATTATCTCCACCTTGTTTTAGAGAACTACACAACCAACAATTAAAAGAAAATATTTTGGTTGATAATCAATGACGAATGCAATGAAGCACATGGTGCAAATTTCTCTAAGCTGGACAAGTTTTGAAGGGGTATGATTTCAGATAGATGCAAAATGGGATGCCCTTTCTTCTTTCCTAACAAAGAGATGTTGATGCATGTCCTAGAACACACCAATCCTGATGATGAGGATGGATGCAATAATAAGTGTAGCAAATCGGGAGAATGATTACACCGACAACAAATGATACTAAGAGTGTCGTTGTATCATTCTCAATGGTAATTTTGGATTTCCTTGTTTGATATTTACCAAAAATATGAATATATAAAAAGAACTATGGGATACCATGAGGCTAAATGTATGCTGACAATAGGATCAAGTAAGAAGTTCCTTGTCACACTAACAAAAACTTCACAACATGTGCATATAAAGATCACAAGATCATCTATGACATTTTTACTATCTATATTACATTATAAAGCATTTAGGACACTTCTATATTAAAAAAGTCTGAAAATTCATATTTTTCTCTTTCTTTTTATAGAAATATCATTTTTTAACAACAAACACATTCATCTTATTTTATATAATAACATTTTGTAACAACTTTTTGTTATGTGCAATCTTAACCATCATCTCATTTCAGGAAAACACATACATGTGTCATTTCTTAATTAAAAAATCACCTTTATTTTTAAATTGAAATATACTTTTATCTATTAATTTTTTTATGATTTAATTTCACTATATTTTTTAAAATTTTGTGTTCTTTAAATCAACATATATTTTGATATATTTTTATTAATTTTTAGTTTTTCTTATTTTTAATGCCCTCGAAACCGTTGCTTTGCGCGGGTAACATATACTTTGTGCACTTGCCACAGCACGTAGAGAGATTTTCGACAAGATCACTACATCTTTAAATAAACGGATTTAGTATCAGTTTCATCCCGCTACTTTCCCTTTTCATTGATTACAAAAAGTCTTTTAAAAGAGACACACTTGAATCCAATCAACTGATCAAAATCAAAGTAAATGCAAACTTACTAGTAGGAATATGAATACCTCCCTTTGTAGCAGGCAGTTTCTTATAGGGGTGTGCCCGGTTTCGTTTGGGTCGGTTTTTGGCAAAAACCGAAACCGAAACCGAAACCGAATGTTCGGTTTTTTGTATAACCATAACCGAAACCGTGCGGTTTTTTCAGTTTCTCGGTTTTTTGGTTTTTTCAACCATTTGTACTTGGGCCAATTTGGCCCAACAATTTTCTATATTTTTTCTAATTTGGCCCAGATATATTTTCAAAATTTTGTTTGATTTTTCACATATCTTTTCTAATTTTGTTCCATTCCCTCGAAGAGGCCCAATAGTACGAATTAAAAAAGAAAAATAAATAATTAGTAACACTAATAGTAATTAACTAATTAACGGAATCGGTTCGGTTCGGTTTTTACGGTTCGGTTTTTATGTCAACCCTAAATCGAACCGAAAGTTCGGTTATTTAAAAAATAAAAAACCAAACTGTCGGTTTCTAGTTCGGTTCGTTATTTCGGTTCGGTTTTTCCGGTTTTCGGTTCGGTTTCCGTTTTTTTGCTCACCCCTAGTTTCTTAGAAGGCCTAATCCGACTCCCACACACGTCGATCCTAACTTTTGAACATCTTATAGCTTCAGTAGTTTCAAGCAAATGGTAGTCAAGCTGCAGTTAGGAATATGCAGAAAATGAATAAGATGAGCATAAACATGGTTCATGTTATCGTTAAGGTTCATTTGGCCATTCTTTGTCTATAGTGAAAAGGTGAAGTTTTATAAATCACAGACTTTTTACATAAATGTATATCCAAACAGAAATAAACAAAACCAAACATACAATTAATATATGTTTTTAAGTCGGTTAAAAGCAGTAAAAAGTGGAAAATCTCTGATTCATGTATCATCTTGTTTAAATCTGGATATAATGACTGCCTCCAAACGATTTTGTCATGATTCATTTTACAAAACAAAACAGATAAGAATAATTACGTCGATAGTCATATTCCTGTGCCTTTCGCGGGGCTCAAATTCCCACGTCACCCTGCTTGTAGGGATGCCATTTGTGGCTGCAAAAACATTATAAATGATGTTAGACGACCAAATGAAACGAAGAGAAAATGGTGGAATCATATGCCACACCATTTTCTCTTATTCGTTTTATTTGGCTGTCTAACATCATTTATAATGTTATTGCGGCCACAAATGGCATCCCAACAAACAGGGTGACGTGGGAATTTAAGCCATGCGAAAGGCACATGCGTATGACTACTATCAAGGTAATTATTCCTTATATGTTTTGTTTTGTAAAATGAATCATGACAAAATCCTATGGAGGCACCCATTATATCTAGATTTAAACAAGATGATACATGAATGAGGGGTTTTCCACTTTTTACCACTTTTACCCGACTTTAAAACATATATTAATTGTATGTGTGGTTTTGTTTATTTCTGTTTAGATATACAGTTATGTAAAAAGTCGTGTGATTTATAAACTTCACCTTTTCACTGTAGACAAAGAGTGGCCAAATGTGCCATAACGATAACATACCATGTTTATGCTTATCTTATTCATTTTTTGCCTATTCCTAATTGCAGCTTGACTACCCTTTGCTAGAAACTGATGAAGCTATAAAATGTTCAAAAGTTAGGATCGGTGTGTGTGGGGGTCACGTTAGGCCTTTTTTTTAGGCTTTTATATGACTCTACTAAACTTTTCAGATGTACATAGCGAGTAGATGCAATGTATGCGCATAGTATACAAACAATTCTAAATAGGCAACCATGTCTCATGTCGAAACAAACATAATTCGTACAAGTAAGAAACAAAATTGAATGGTTTTTCTTGTATGCTTTGTGGGCAGCAAGTGGAGGCACTTGACTAGGAGCCGCTTCACAAGGCGCCAGCTGATAGGGATGTGCAGTATATAGTGATACATGTTCCTCTGTATCAGACAATCGGTTTTAAAAATGTTTATATCTCAAAGTTGTTTTCCCTTTTTATAAATAAATTAAGAAAGATGTTAATAAAAAGAGAATGACACAACACATCTCTTACTTGTAAGAACTCACGTATGCAAACCGGGTATTATATTTTTATTTCTAGATTCCAAACTTGAGGGTGGTCATTGCGGAGGGAGAGTGGCTTCGTGATCATAAAGTATATTGAGTATTGTTTAGTTACACTTTACAGTTGTGTGGTATTCAATAGATTTTTTTAAAGCAAAGGGATGTTTGGATGTGTACTTTTGTAAATCTGGTGATTTCTTAATATATGAAATAATCGATTTCAAAATGCACATCCAAACAAACACCTCCTAAATGTTTGTTACTAGTATTTTATGATGTTAATTTTGTGTTTCAGCTCGGTGTTTAGTTCCATGGACCGAAGAAGATTGAAGCAGATGTTCCTGATCTTTACGTTTACCTTTTTGTCAATGTACCTGATAGAGTTGTTATGCTCCACCATATTGACAACTGAAGGACCGACAACATTGTTTCCCTTTGGCTTGTCACTATCCTGCACCCTAAGGGATTTATCAATGCGCAGATGACTGCCCAACTCAATAAGAGTTAATTCATCCTTCTTATGTTTCAAGGTATGCTTTAAATCTTTCCAATGAGGGAGTTTATCAATGATACAAGAGACTTGAATAGCCTCATCCATATTCATTTTATGTTGTGTAAAGTATATCAAGAAGTTCATTGTATTGTTCCATAACTAGTCTTGAATCAATCATTTGGTAATTTGTGAAATTACTTACAAGAAACTTCTTACTTGATCCATCTTTTCACCCATACATTTAGCCTCCAAGGAATCCCATAGTTCTTTTTCAGATTCAAATTTTTGGTAAATATCAAACAAGGAATCAAACATACCATTTAGAATGATACCACGACACACATAGTCATCATTCTCCCGATTTGCTACACTATTGCATCATCCTCATCATCAGGAATTGGTGTGTTTAGGACATGCATCACACTCATGGTAGAAAGAAGAAAGTGCATCCCATTTTGCCATCTTCTGAAATCAACCCCTTCAAACTTGTCCAGCTTGGAGAAATTAGCCACCATGTGCTTCATTGCATTCGTTATTGATTATTACAAGATATTTTCTTTTAATTGTTGGTTGTGTAGTTCTCATAACAAGGTGAAGATAATCAATGGTAACCGTATATCAAATGGAATCGTGTAATCACTTTCCAAAAGAAACTATTCGACCCTAATGCGTGGGTATCACGAATATCTCTTTGGGATAAGACCAAATGTTATGTTCTTGAATTAGGCACAATTCTAGAACCCTTTCGCCTTTAATTATTTATGTTTCAGTGTGTTTTCCATGCAAGTGTCATCTCTATTTATAGGGATGAAAACTCTTAATTAAAACAGTTATAACTCCTGGTCAAAAGGAGTTATAAAGATTAATCGGTCAATTAATCTTATAACCTCCTTCATAAATTCATTAGTGGTCACATGACAATAATCTTGGTTATTAAGTCAAACTTGAAACCATCCATTTAGAGGTGAGTACGGTCCAAGGACTAGACCAGACCGGCCAAGATCGGACCAGACCGAGACCGAGTTGTTCCAAAACGCCGGACCGAGGATCGGACCGAAATGGTACGGTCCGGTCCTGGTCGGTCTTCGGTCTGGTCCGATCCTACACGGCATAATCATCGGGTTTTTGGTAAGACCGAACCGGACCGGACCGAGACCGAAAATAACAAAAACCCCGGACCGAGGACCGAACCGAAATACGTTCGGTCCAGTACGATCAGTCCGGTTTTCTGGTCCGGCACGGTCTCCGGTCCGATATGCTCACCCCTACGTCCATTTAATAGTTCAAAGTGGTACAAACATTTAATGTTGAAACCGCACATTTAATAGGTCAAGGTGGTTACAAACATTTAATGTTAAAACTACCATTTAATAGACATTAAGCTAACCACTAAAAGAGTCGGGAAGAAATAGTGAATTGATGGTGTACACTCCGTACCTCTAAACCCATTTTCAAGTAACTCGATTCCCACAATTGCACTAAATTTCCAACATACACTTTTAAAAATCACATTAACATTATACTCCCTCCGTCCCAAATTAAAAGTTCACGTTTTTTTAAAAGGATTAATTTCATATATCACCCTACTTTCATGATTAATTTTATATATACCCAAAATGCAAGTATTGAATGCATAATGTACAATGTTTTGAATGCATGTTTGGGTATATATGAAATTTCTAACTAAAAGGAGGGGAGATATGAAATTGCCCCTTTTTAAAAGATCCAGTTTGTTGTCTTAAGTTTCAAAATACTACTTCCGAATGAATCTGAATCATTTGGAACTCCTTTGTTTGTTCAACTAGATAAATTGCCCTTGATAAACTATTGTTTTGTAAATAAACGTACATATAATTTATCATTTTTCCTCCCTCGTTAACTACTCTACTAGTTAGTATTTATTGATTACGTACCGCCTTGTGAGTGCAGGACCTGTTTCCGTTTCTATAGCCAAAACAAAAGTTGATGAGGGAACTTCGTTTGGGGTTAGTCAATCAGTAGTTTAATTGAAAATCAATGTGCAATGTTGTTGGACACAGTGGGCACTTTGAAACTATAAGATTGCTCGAGGGTATTCATGTGCTTCATAAGAGCACTAGGTACCTGATTCCGTTAAGTTGGTGTTATGCGGAAAGTGCTGCCCCATTCAGGCAATTTTTTCATAACACTATAATGCCCCATAACACCAAAAACATCTTTCCCTCCATAACACCACATTTCTGGTGTCGTCAAGTACCCCAACTTTTGGCGTTTTCTCATAACACGAGAAAAATAACTAAAAACGCGACTCACGTTGTGGGTCTCGTGCCATCATTTAGCGTTTTCGGGACATTTGGAGGTGGTGGTAGGGGGCTCAGCACTCGAAACACGAGGTGCGGTGTGGGTCTCGTGCCATCAAGTGGCGTTTTCGAGGATGGCTCAAGTCATGGCTTAGGGTACCCAATGCTCTAAGTGTTAAAGTGTTGTTTAAAGGATAACTTATCCCTTGCGTATTACAATGTCGGTGGCTCTGACCATATGCTTTTTCTCTTTGTAACTGAACCATAACTTGATGTGTATGTTTTAATGATTTCGGGTGCCTATTTTCGCATATATAAAAAACGTGACCAAAACTTTATCAAAAACGCACACAAACACCACTAAATCATCTTATGGCTCTTGATACCAATTGTAGAGAATACATATATCAATCTCAATTTAATTTTATCTTGTGTTTTAGAGAGAGAGAGAGAGAGCGGGAGAGCTTGGGTGGAAACTAAAGAGAGAAAAATATTAAGAGGAAATGTAATAGCATATATGTAATCCTTAGTTTCACCCCCCACTTCCTTCCTCCTAAGCGTCCTTTTATAGGAGAAGGATGTTACATAAGTTTACTCTTGGAAAGGATATGTGATACATTGTTACACAATAAGATAAATTACGACTAACGACCTACGACCCGGCATGACCTTGAGTGACTAACACTTTCTATTTCTCAATAGTTAAACTCACCCAAATACCTTCTTTCAATAATTTGGATCATGTTATTGAGACAAACATGTTACAGGAATTGATTTAGTACCGAGATATTATTTTTCATGTGTTCCTTCGATCTCTAGTTTGTTTTTTGGTCGTTAAGTTTTGAGTATGTTCAAAACTTATAGTTTATATTGAGGGGTGGATCATTACCACTTCTCCATTTACTTAAACTCTTATCATTTTTTTCTAATATATTCACCGGGTATAAACTCTTTACACAAAAAAATTTAGTTCCGAGATATTAGTCATAGTCGTATATATGGGTGAGCATCGGGTCGGAACCGACCCGAACCAAAAAACCCGAAACCGAATAAGAGAATTTTGCAACGAGGGAATCGAAACGAGGGAACCCTATAATAAACGATAACCGAAAAGTGTAAGGTCGTTCAGCTCGGCGTTCGGTTCGATTGGTTTATGTAGTTCGAACCGACTAAGTGTCGGGTTTGAGCCGACCGAACCGAACCGAACAAAACCGGTTATTACATATCCAAACCGAGGAACCGAAAAACCGAATAAGCTTTCCTAGTTCGGTCAGTTTGGTTCTAGGTCTTAGTCGGAGTCGGGTTATTCAGGTTACTTTTGCTCAGCCCTGTCGTTTATATTCTACCAAGAAATGCTAGATATCCTCCTAAAACTTTTTCTTAGTTTATAATAGCCCACTTTTTTAAAAAAATCCGTAGATGGTGTGTGGTATGTTACAATTAGGAAGATAGAAAACTCTGTAAAAATATTAACATGGGCCGCTAGATGGTCTATAGTTAAGGTCAATGAGGCCATTGTATTTTAAAGTCTAAAATTATGCGGCTGGTTCACTTGCGACTTGTACAAACTGCCTCAGCTCATGATATATATAAACAAAGTTGACAGTTCAAAGGTAATATATGGATGGCAAAAAAACCCAATCTCGACGGGAAACCCGGTACCCGAACTAATTGTGGCGAGGCGGGGCATGCTTATCGGGTTACGGGGCGGGTTTGGGGCTTAAACGGGGATTTTAATCGGGTTTGGGGAGGGGAGTAGGGAATAACATCCCCACCCCGCCCCGCCCGAATAATCTATACACATATACAAATATATCTATACTTGTATCGTATTTTGTTAGTATTTACATAATAAAAAAATATTTATCTAATATTGTTAGTTTCCTATCTTTGTAAGATTATAAAATTGTGATTGTAGATACTTGTTTAACGTCATATTTATAACTTATAATTTTTGGCGATATAATTTATCATTATTTATGTATAATACTATCATTGAAAACTTAATAAGGCTTATTTGTAATTGATTATTTGTAGGTTGTTAAATTTTTAAGTTAGTGTGTCTATATGTCTGCAAATCCGGTTCAACATCAACGCACGAAACACATTGAGGTCGACATTCATTTTGTTCGTGACTTTGTTGCTCCGGGACAAGTTCGAGTTCTTCATGTCCCTTCAAGATTCCAGTATGCAGATATTTTTATGAAGGGCCTACCCACTGCTTTATTCATTGAGTTTCGTTCCAGCCTGAACGTCCGAAGATCTCCCGCTCACACTGAGGGAGGTATTAACCATGTATAAATCAAGTCAACATTCAAAGTCAACGGTCAGCATTCAAAGTCAACGGTCAACTTTGAATATTCAAGTCAAGTCAACATTCAAAGTATATTTATTAGTCATTAATTTGTATTGGGCCTAAGCCCATAGTAATGATTCTAGAATGATCTTTTGTATCTTATATATAGGATAGTTGTTATCAATTGTAAGGGAAGCAAATCAATTAGCCTTCAATGGTGAATTATCATATTCTAATATTGTCGTTCAAAAAAAATAGAGGCGGTTTAGAATTAGAATTTTGATATAGAACATTTTGTAACTTTAATATAGAAACATGAGACATAAAAATAGTCGCATTACAATATTTACTTTTATTAACTTGAATCAAAATAAATGCCTTATTTAACATCTAAAAAAACCCTATAAAAATATACGATATATTTACCTTTATTAACTTGAATCAAAATAAATGTCTTGTTTTACATCTAAAAAAACCCTCCAAAAATATACAATATATTTACCTTTATTAACTTGAATAAAAATAAATGCCTTCTTTTAACATCTAAAAATAAATATTTACCTTTTATCAACTTCAATCAACAACATAAATACTCGGATGAACAACTTTCACTTATTCCATAGTCAACGTGATAAGCTTTCTTCGCAGTATTCAAACTAGCTTACGGCGATTATTGGTCTTTCACTTACATTATTATTAACTAGGTACAATATAGTTCATGTTTTTGGTCACTTTTAACGTACGTGTGAATATTCATTCGTATGTGGATACTAGTATTTTATTAAAGGATCTGGTAGTGTTGAATTTAATGTGGCAAAGAATCTTGTTTATAAATTTTAAAAGAATCTTGTTGTTGTGTGTTAAATAAAAGAATTGTGTTTTTTTTACTGTAGTCATAATATTCGATGGATCTAGTGTGAGAATATTTGTTTAAGGAATCTTGTTTATAATTCGTGAAAAGAAGTAGATCCATCTGTTTTGCATGTTTAAAGAATCTTGTTGTTGTGATAGATAGTTCGTGTTTTGTACTCGTTCTTGTGTTTGATTTGATATAATCAGGGCCGTCTCGTGGATTTTGGGTGCCCTGTTCGGTTACAAAAAATTGGGCCCTTTAAACACGGATACTTTAAATACCGGTATAAGTAAAATTGATAAAGTTGCAACATATTAAAAGAAATATTGAAGGTTTACAAGGTATAGTTTCTTTGAAAATATGTAAGCAAAAAGTCACAAGATAATTAAGTAACTTACTAGTGCTTTAAACTTAGAGATACAATTTTTTTTTTGACTAATAAGGTTATGTACTTGTTAATTTAATTATTCATCTTTGCAGTTAAGATGTATGTGGACAGCAAGTAGAGGCACTTCAATGGGAGCCGCATGACAAGGTGATAGCCGACGATCGTCATATAGTGATAGAGGCTCCGGTTTACCAGACTATGAGTTTTAAGGTATAATTATTTCCTAAATTTATTTTAAGATGTTAAAAAAGAAATAGTGACAAACACACTAAGAACTCACATGTGAATACCGGGTATTATATTTTTATTTCCAGATTCCAAAGTTGAGGATGGTCGAAGCGAAGGGAAAGTGGGTACGTGGTCGTAGAGTATACCAGGTATTGTTCTGTTGTGTACTGTAGTATTCAATGGATTTCAAAACGCACATCCAAACAAACACCCCCTAAATGTTTGTTACTAGTATCTTATTATGTTAATTTGGT